>CAUYUJ010014752.1:103011-108011 GCA_963575745.1 Prorocentrum cordatum | reverse complement strand
GCTGTCCTCGTCTTGATAACCCGGGTAGCGCAGTGAACTACCACCGCAGCAGCCACGCGGGACAGCAGCTCCCGCCTGACAACGGCTGGCTCGCGGCGCTCCTCGGTGCCCGCCGCTACAGCGATGTCTCGTACCGTCGCGTAGACGGCCTCGGCCATTCCGCCCAGCGTCCCGTGGACAGCCGACCCAGCGGCAACGAGCTGCCATGCACTCCTGTTCCGTGCTCTGGTCGGCTCGTTCCCCTGGGTCACACCCATCGGCCGCTGCCCCGGCCCCGGCCATGGCAGATGTCTCTTGCCACTGGCCAACCCCCAGGGCCTTGATGACTGCGAGATCGAAGCAGACAGATTCTGTCTGGATCGCGCGCGAGCAATCTGGAAGGCGCCTGGACAAAGCCAGTGCGGAGATGCACAGTACGTCTTCTGGCCTTCGTTTGTCGTCCCGCCCAAATTCCTCCTGCAGCACGCGGGGTGCAGAGAGCCGAGCCACACGCGCTCGCAAATGTCGAAGTATACGTCGCACGCGCCATTTCGCTGAACAGTGACGTCCCCCTCCCCTGACATGCACGACAGCGCACGCAATCCCCCAGAGTCTAACAGCTCCCCACACAGCGGGCACGGGATGTCCAAGTCCATGACGTCGACTCCACGACGAAGAGCGCCCGTGTGCGCGAAGTCAGCCTGCAAAAGGTGCGTGTCAAGCGTCTTCGGTGGTACCATATCCAGCTCATGCTCGCCACCAAGGGCGGGGAATGCGTCGGCGTACAATGTTTCCACGGTCTCGGCGGCATCCCTCCACGACCAGGCATCGAACGCGTCGATATACATATATATATATATATATTATTTGAGCGGGTGGCAGGCAGCGATGTCCAATCATTACTACGTATAGACTGGCACCCTGTCCAAACCTCTGCATCCTAGAACGCATGGAATGCCACGTCCCGCGGAAAAGTAGGATCGACGCCAGATTTACGACATTCAGGATCAAGCCACAAGGACGGCGAAGTAAAAGCCCGATACAATCTCAACAGCGTGGCGACCAGTGCCCGAAAGTCGTCCCAGTGGATGTCCAGAGGAACGTTAGCAATCGACCAAGTAAGAACTTCATCCAAGAAAAGCTGCGGTAACAGACCCAGGGGCAGGAGGAGGAGCAGCAGAATGAGCAGCAGGAGGAGGAGGAGGAGGTCAGGGGCATCGATCTTGCACACAAAATAGCAAGCCCCCGACAACACCATCTGGAATTTACCCACATCCGTTCCCTGGGAGGCTCTCCCGTGATGGAACAGATCAGAGTGCGCAGAGGCGGAGGGCCTTGGGTGATGACCCTCACGCCCTCGTCGACTGCCTTCTCCTGCGCGCCACTGGAGGAGTCGGCCATGACCCCGATGATCATCCATCCCTTCTCCTCATAGAAACTTCTCCCTGTCGCGCCTTGTCAGTAGAATGGACCGGGCGTTTCGCCCGAGACTTCCCCGCCATCCTTGACCCTGAAGCCGAATCTATGATCCTGAAGCTTTTGACTTACAACGCCCACACGGATTGAGAGGCGTCGTTTTCAATTGCGAAGCTCTCGGCTCAGCACCGCGCGCACTCATCCTGGAAATGTGCAGCAGCAGCCAAGATGGAGGTGGGGCAGTTTTCAAAGTAGAGCTCCCGCCTCCGCGCCGCAAGCGTTCTTCTCTTGACACGCCTGCAGCCGCTGCAGGGGATGGACGGCAGGCTCCTTCTCAAAAAATGGTGCTCTCGCCTTTCGCGCCGCGCACGCTCGCTCTTTGCAACAGCCACGAGGGTGGATGCCGGCTCCATTCTCAAATCCGCTATATTGACTACCTACCAGACCACCCCAACCCAACCCGAAGACCCCAATTTCGCGTTGGGGGGGGTACGGGTTCCATATGTGTTTTTTCAGTGTTCCCCGACCCCCCCCAACTGGAAATGGAGGGCAAATCGAGGCCTTCGGGTTGGGTTGGGGTGGTTTGGTGGGTGGTGATATATTATTTCTTTCTTTCTCGGTGGCGGACAGAGCTCCGGGAAGCTACCCCTAATGCTATCGATAGGAAGCGGGTGAGACAACGAACGGCAGTGATACCCAAGACAGCGCGACGACAGCGAGAGAGAGCAGCGGCAACGAGGACAAGAGGACAAGAGGACAAGAGGAGGGGGAGGGAGGCAAGAGGGGCAAGCGAGATTGCGTCAGAAATCCTCACATCCATCATCCAGAGGCTTGGCCACGTGTCACAGCTGCACGGAGGGAGGGCGGCCCCTTTCCCAATCCGGTTCTCGTTGGAGACTTCCTCGAAGTCGATGCCCAGAGATACTCCAGATTTCGTAATAAAAGGGAGGGGGTCTGGACCCTCCAAGACAAGCCATTTCAGACCTCCCCCGTGGGAGAACCCTCCAAAACATCGTCCCCAGACCCCCCCAGGCCCTCCAAGATAGCTTGGAAAAGACCCCCCCCGAAATGAGACCCCCCTCCCTTTATTACGAAATCTGGAGTACATGCCTGCGCAGAAGTTACACAGATGGGGGCGGTCCTTTTCAAAACGGAGACATCGCTGGACACCGCGTCGAACTGAATGAGTATACCTTCTCGGATTCCTCCCTATAATCGCTGGGAGGAGGCAAGGCAACTCCTTTGCAGAACGGGGCTCTCGCCTGAATGGCAAGCCCATCAGAAGCTGTTTTCTTTTTTGTTCAGGGAAGGCGCTTCTGGTGGTGCGGAGAGCCCTACGAAATCCTCGAGGCCCTTCCCGGCCTCTCAGCGGCTCTCTCCTCTGCCGCTGAGCCTGGGAGATCGTCCAAATCGCTCCTGATGGTCCCCTGACCGCCCAAGACGGCCCGAGACAGATCCCCATGGGCACGCTGGCACCCGCGTCCAAAGGCCCACAGCTGGCCTCGAATTCACACGGAAGCTTTCCAAGCGTTGTCGTTCTTGCCCCGGACGCACGCCTCAACAGTCCACATCTCACGCCGTTCGTCATTGCGACGTGGCCCAGAAACATGCAGGGATCAAGGACTAACACTGAGGTGAGGCGAAGCGAGCTCTAAAACCTTGCGCATATGTGATACAATATAATGACACACCCTGCTGTCAGACTCAAGACGAAACCGCGATGGGCTCCAGAGGCCACAGACAGCCCAAGAAGCAGCCCACGATGGCCCATGTTAGCAAGACGGCTCCGATGCGGCCCAAGCCCGTCCTGAGGCTTCCTCTCGACACCCCAAGACGGCTCTCCCAGAAGCGGCGCAGGAAGACCCACAAACTGCCCCAACCTGAACCAAGCAGATCGGAAGGGGCCCAAGGACACACAAATAAATACTCACAAATAACAGGATTCCCCATATTTTCTTCTATTTTCTGTGTCTTTGTCTTCCCCCCCAACTTCCCATATTTTCCCGTATTCTTTGCGGAATCGACGATTAATTGTGTCTGTGTATTTTTTCCCTCCTGAAGATCGTAATTCCCAAGACGGACACCTGGCCAAAAGACGGCTGGCAGACCGCGGGACTGGGCCTCGTCCGTCGCCCGCCCTTGTGTGAGGAGCCGGCGGAGGGCCTGCGCACGCACCCTAGAATTCGCCCGCCTACCGGGCTGAGGGGCGTATGGAATTTAACTTCGAGGACTCTCTTCTAGACTTCCGCACCTAGAATTCGCCCGCCTACCAGGCTGAGGAGCGTATGGAATTTAACTTCGAGAACTCTCTTCTAGACTTTCACGCCTTTTGCTCCCACAACTGGCTCCACCACTCCGTTGCTCACTGCGTTCAATGCAGCGTCCAAGACGAGCTCGAACGCCAGATCGTTCACAGCACGCTTTCGGGACCGATGTCTGATCGATGTTGGTCCTACTTGGGCCTTGTCTTGGCCTCAAAGATCGAATGGGCCCCCAAGAATGCGTCGTCGGCCCATTTCGCCGATGAATCACAACTCCAAAACATAGCAGCGCATAGGTGATTGATGATTTCCGCCTGGCCGAGGGTCGCCCAGGCACCCATCTTACAATCGCTTCTCGGACTCGTCTGTTGCATTTTTCTGCATGTAACTTGCTACGCCGTTTTGACCACACCCAACGGTCAATTACCACTACGGGCTCAACCTGAGGCACCACAACGATTCCCAAACCAGCCCCAGCAGTGGCCTGGAAGAGATCAGATTCGAAGGGGCTCTGGCCCAACACGGGAATGATCGCGCCTGTGCCGTCTTGGTCTTCCTTGGCCGCCTCGAGCCCGTATCGGCTACTACTACTACTACTACTACTACTACCACCACCACCACCACCACCACCACCACCACCACCACCACCACCACCACCACCACAACTACTACTACTACTACTACTACTACTACTACTACTACTACTACTACTACTACTACTACTACTACTACTACTACTACTACTACTACTACTACTACTACTACTACTACTACTACTACTACTACTACTACTACTACTACTACTACTACTACTACTACTACTACTACTACTACTACTACTACTACTACTACTACTACTACTACTACTACTTTTACTACTACTACTACTACTACTACTACTACTACTATTACTACTACTACTATTACTACTACTACTACTACTACTACTACTACTATTACTACTACTACTATTCTGACGACTACTTTTACTACTACTACTACTTTTACTACTATTACTACTATTCTGACGACTATTACTACTACTTTTACTACTACTACGACTACTACTACTACTACTACTACTACCACTACTACTACTACAACTACTACTACCACTACTACTACTACTACTACTACTACTATTACTACTACTACTACTACTACTACTACTACTACTACTACTACTACTACTACTACTACTACTACTACTACTACTACTACTACTACTACTACTACTACTACTACTACTACTACTACTACTACTACTACTACTACTACTACTACTGACTACTACTACTACTACTACTACTACTACTACTACTACTACTACTACTACTACTACTA
>CAUYUJ010014752.1:99835-102911 GCA_963575745.1 Prorocentrum cordatum | reverse complement strand
GAAGGAGGAGGGCCGCTGCCCTGCCGAGGGCGCTAGAGCGATCCAGGGACTTCTGATCTGCCTCTGACAAATTAGGAATGCCATGCACATGCTGAGGAGAACGCAAAGCGCGGGGCAAGCGAGACCAGAGAGGGGCCCTCCGAGCACGCGAAAAACCCTCACACGGTGTGGCACAGAAGAAGGCCATCACCTGGCCACTGTTGATCCAGCCGATGAGAAGGGCGAGCACGTCACCCTGAAGCAGGTCGAACTCTTCGCCTTGGCTCAGGTCGATGGTGACAGCAGCGTGACCTCGCCTTCTCACCGCTTTGGCCAGACCGACCTGGCCGCCGAAGATGTCTAATACAACTGGGAAGCCTGGGATGCGGCAGCGGGCCAGTGCTTCCAAAAGAGCGCCGTGAAGGCGTTGGCAGCGCCACGATAGCTTGCTGTCACGGCGTGGCGCGCAGCAGCTGGGAGTGCGTGTAGCTGGCGAGCCAGACGGGAGTGCTTCTCGCACCTCAGGACCGAGTTGGAGGACCGCCAGAGCCCTCTTGCTGTGACATCGTGGGCAGACCTGCTGTTGGACGCCCGATCGTGAGAGGCTCCCCCATGACGCAGGCTGTACAGAGTAGGGCGCAGGCTGCCCACGTTGACGGCGATGGCGGCTGCCTGGAAGCGAGACCGAGCCTCCATGTGAGAGATCGGGAACATCAAGCCGCTGTCCCGGACCCGGTGCTTGACTGCCAAGAGGAGGGGCACCAAGAACTGCTGACGAGGCAGGTCCAGGACAATGCTGACGTCGAAGAGGCCTGTCTTGGTGGGGGTCTCCTGCTCGGACGGACGGACCAGGAACGAGAGGTGATGAGCTGATCCTGATCCGCCTGGCAGCCCTGGCAGCACCTGATACCCGAGCAGCGCAAGCCCCTCGCTGGGGCGCCAGTAGGTCTCGAAGGACACCCAGACGAAGAGAGCCATAAGAAGGTCGCCCTCTGCGGCGAGCCGCGCGGCAATGGCCGTCACGCACTCGATGGGCAAGGGCGGCCGGGAGGCTGGAGGCTGTAGGACCCGCCAGCCCGCCAGGGCAGCGGACGCGCAAGGCAGCACCCTGGCTGTGGGGCGGCCGACGTGCGGGTTGGCTCACAGCACCGCGGACACCGTCTTGACGGCCATGCTGAGGGTCATGCTGCGGTCCAACTGGTCCTCTAAGAAGTCGACCAGGATGGCGCCCCACTGCTCGCCGTTCAGCTTTGGAAAAGGGGCCACGTTGAGCCACATGGCCAGCGCCACCAGCAACTGAGAATAGGCCAGCCGTGTCTTGGTCTGCACGCGCTTGGCCTGCAGCGGGGTCAGCCAGGGAGCCAGCTCCCTGATCTCGGCCGAGACCCGGGGGGGCCTGCATGGCCCACGCTTCCGCTTGGCCGAAGGTGCGTGCGTGGGGCGCCTGATCACAGGCGCCGTCGGGGTCGTGCTCGAGGAGAGCCCCGATGTCGCCGCCAAGACCCGGCGGCTGAGCACACGGTGCGAGGCGTAGCCCATGTCTGCCTTCTCCTTTCATGCTGGCCAGAATGCCCTTCCTGATGTTGAGCCAAAAGACTGCGTGCACGTGATGGTTGAAAATGACGTGAGGGATGATCAGCAGGGTTCCATTCTGAAGGTAACCAACGGCGATGCATCGTCATGTTTCCAGCAAGGCAGTAGGCAGCATTGGCGCGGCAGCAGATGTTCATGTCATAGTTCGTGGTTCTCCCCTTGGCGAAGCTCAGGATGGACCCCAGGTTATCCCCCATGACGAGATGATGGTGACCCTGGGACCCTCCACGACGTGAGAGAGACTTAACGACAAAGGTCGAGGTGTTGCTCTCGAGAAGGGAGATGTGACCATGCCTTTTCCATCTTTTTGCTGCGACCACCTTCCACCGAGTGCTGACCAGCAGGGCGTGTGGGATATCCTCGAAGCCCTCGCTGGAGGCCTCGAGCGAGCCTAGGGCCCGCTCACGATGCTTACCCCGCACAGCCCAGGGCCCCTTGAGTCTCGAGCGCTCACTCCAAGCTCCGAGCTCGCGCACGACGTCTAGGGCCCAAGAGGCCGACGTCACACCAAAGCCCCACGGCGACGCATCGTAGCAGTGGACCTCGGTGCGCCAGGGGAGCTGGATGTCCACCTCCACCAGCGGCAGGAGCGCCAGCACCCAACGGAGCTCGCGAACCACTGAGGCCCACAGGGGCTGACGACGAAGGTAGCTGCCCTTGATGAAGGAGTACGTGGCGTTGAAGATGCTGAGCAGCTCGCGCTTCAGCGTGAAAATGTGAATGAGGTGTCCGAGGATGTGCTCAAGGTCCCTGCCACAGACCAGAGGGCTGGTGTTGAGCAGATGCCGAAGCCCCAGCACAGCTCGCCAACACTTCTTCGGGGTGGGCCTCCACCGCGAATGGTGCACCAACTCAAATCCGATGAACGTTGGTGTGTCGGACGCCGGGCCCAGAGAGGAGACCACCCCGACATGCGCCAGTGCAGCCTTCATGCTGTCCACCTGCTCCTGGGCCAGACCAGCATCGGTAGCGAAACAGGCGAAATTGTCGATGTAGAGAGCGTTGCCACCCTTGTGGATGCCAAAGTTTGCCGACTTCATCTTGTCGACGACCCAGGGCAACTGCACAGGGAGGTTGCCGAAGTGGTGGAGGTGAACGCGCTGGATCAGGCATGTGGCCCAGCTCCACCCCATGGGAACGACTCGCACGCGACGCTGCACGAGATGGTGCCCTGACACGTTCAGACGCTGCTGCCAAGCTTTGTCCAGAAAGCGGGCCTCGACGGGCATGAGTCCGAACAAGTGGCGGAAGGCCTCGGGGAGGGCACATTGGTAGAAACAACATTCCACGTCACCTCCCGCCATGTGTAACTGACTGTCGGGTGGGATACTCATGGCCGCCAGTGACTCTCCAGAAGGCAAGGAACATGTCAATGGAGTGTGGCACCAGCAGTTGGCACGTCTGGCGTCGAAGATCAAGCGTAGGTCACCCGACTTTTTCAACGCAAAGAAGATCCCGACCTCCTCGGAACTGGGGCCGACCTCGATGACGTTGGCACCTAGGA
>CAUYUJ010014752.1:87335-92335 GCA_963575745.1 Prorocentrum cordatum | reverse complement strand
GCTGCCTTAGGGGGCGGCCCATCCCAGGGCATCGCCCTCGCTCCTTATGGAGCGATATCTCTGGCACCGCGGAACCGCGACAATAAACATTTCGCGTCCGCGAACAAGCGTAGTAGAGAGAGGGCTCAAGCCCACCAGAGTGTTATCCCCCTTGCTGGCCACCGCCCCCGCCCTATGTAATTCCTCATATAATCCTGAATGGGAAATTCATGTTCGTCGGCCGCCCTAGGGGGCGGCCCGAGCCAAGGCATCGCGCCCTTCCCGCGCGGAGCGTCATCTCAGCACCTGGGAGCGCGCAGAAAAAAAAAAATCCAGCCATCCGACGAAGCGATAGAAGCGCTTCTTGGTAATACCCCTGGTAGGCATGATAGCGCCAACACTGGGAATATAGGTCTCAGATACGTTTGTGGACATTCGGGTGATACTCCGTAGTGGTAGTAGTAGTAGTAGTAGTCGTAGTAGTAGTAGTAGTAGTAGTAGTAGTAGTAGTAGTAGTAGTAGTAGTAGTAGTAGTAGTAGTAGTAGTAGTAGTAGTAGTAGTAGTAGTAGTAGTAGTAGTAGTAGTAGTAGTAGTAGTAGTAGTAGTAGTAGTAGTAGTAGTAGTAGTAGTAGTAGTAGTAGTAGTAGTAGTAGTAGTAGTAGTAGTAGTAGTAGTAGTAGTAGTAGTAGTAGTAGTAGTAGTAGTAGTAGTAGTAGTAGTAGTAGTAGTAGTAGTAGTAGTAGTAGTAGTAGTAGTAGTAGTAGTAGTCGTAGTAGTAGTAATAGTAGTAGTAGTAGCCGTAGTAGCAGTAAGAGTAGTAGCAGCAGTAGTAGCAGTAGTAGTAGTAGTAGTAGCAGCAGCAGTAGTAGTAGTAGTAGTAGTAGAAATGTAGTAGTAGTAGTAGTAAAAGGGTAATAATCGTAGTCGTAATCGTAGCCGTAGTCGTAGTCGTAGTAGTAGTAGTACTAGTAGTAGTAGTCGTCGTCGTAGTAGTAATAGTAGTAGTAATAGTAGTAGTAGTAGTAGTAGTCGTAGTAGTAGTAGTCGTCGTAGTAGTAGTAGTACCACTAATAGTAGTGGTAGTAATAGTAGTAGTAGTAGTAGTAGCAGTAGTAGTAGTAATAGTAGTAGTAGTAGTCGTACGAGTACTAGCTTCAGAAGAAGAAGAAGAAATGAACGTAGTAGTAGTAGTAGTAGTAGTAGTAGTCGTAGTAGTAGTTGTAGTAGTAGTAGTAGTAGTAGTTGTAGTAGTAGTAGTAGTAGTAGTTGTAGTAGTAGGTAGTGGTAGTAGTAGTACCAGTAGCAGTAGTGGCAATAGTAGTATTAGAAGTGGTCGCAGCAATAATGATAGTCGCAGTCGCAGCAATGGTCAAATTAGTTCCAAGAATACATGCATTCAATAGACTAGCCGCAATACTTACAAGGGTGCCTGAAGCCTGTGCTGGCCGAGCTGGTTGAACTGGCAGAACTGGCCGAACTGGCAGAATTGGCCGACCTGGAGAGCCACATTTTGAAGACGAGCCGCCCTCCATCCGTGAAGCTCTTGCAAGTCTTTGAAAGGAATGTGCGCGGCGCCAAGGCGAGAGCCGCTTATTGAGAACGAGCCGCCTCGATATGCGAAACTCGCGTAAGTTTTTCGAACGAATGCGCGCGGCGCTGAAGCGAAGGCCACATGTTTAACAACTAACCGCCCTCCATCCGCGAAACTCACGCAAGCTCCTGAACCGAATGCGCGCGGCGCTAAGGCGAGAGCCAAATCTTGAAAACGAGCCGCCCCCAATCCGTGAAACTCTTGCAAGATTTTGGAATGAATGTGCGCGGCGCTAAGGCGGGGGCCGCAAACCGCCCTCCACCCGCGAAACTTCTGCAAGCATTTGAAGAGAATGCGCGCGGCGCCAAGGCGATTGCCACATCGTCCTCCATCGTGGGATAACGCTTCTGGCGCGCGGGGACGCGTTATCATTTTGCCAGAAAGGAAGGGGGGGGGAGGTCTTGAATTCTTCATGGGGCTAAAGAACGTCAGCAGCACCACCCACCATCCAACAACTGCACGGGATCCACCCCAGAGAAGGACACTGGAAAAACGCGCGCTGCTCGACGAACTCATCACCATCCAGCCCCCAGTCATCGGCATCCAGGACAACGGGCTGAGCATGCCCCAGGATCTCAGGCCACAGCATCTGGCCAGGACTCTGCTCAGCGAGCGCGCCCGACCAATGAGCAGCAAAAGCGGCACCGGAAACTTTCAGGGCTGGCGGGCACGCACCCCTCAGAGTTGACGATGCCCGCCAGGCCACAACCACGCTTCATCTCGGACCATGCCCGGCGCATATACCGTCGTCTGGTCATCCCCTGCACCTTCGACACGCCCACCCCCATTGCTCGACCCCCCCGGTCGCGCGCCAGCTCCCCCGACACCTGCGCCGGCGAACCAGCGCGGCCAGGGCCAGCGCGCATCTTGAGATCGGGATCGAAGATGACGAGGAGAGCAGGACATCAACGCAGAGCAGCCGCCCACGCACCGAACCGCCCGCGCCTCAATCCACGAAAGCCACGGGAGCGAAGCGCAGCTCCACTGAGCACGGAGGTCCCGCTCGCAGCCGGTCCTCGAAACAAAACGCTGCGCCGGACCCAGCTAATCCGGGGGGGCGAGCACGGGGTCAACGTCCTGAATCTGAAGGGGAACTGGGACACACAAATAAATACACACAAATAAAATTATCCCCCATATTTTCCCATATTTTCTAGGTTTTTGTCTTCCCCCCCACTTCCCATATTTTCCCACATTTTCTGGGAATCGCCGATTAATTGTGTCTGTGTGTTTCTTTCCCTCCTGAGAATCGCAAAACCACAGGAGCCCGCGGTAGAGCTCGCGCATGGAATGCCCCTTTCGGGACCTGCTTCGGGGCGGCCACCCGGGGGCGCGCCCCCTCGCGGCCGCGGCAGGGGCGCGGTCTGGGAGGGCGCCCCCGCGTCGACGGCGAGGCCAACCGCCATATCGCGGCGACCGCGAAGTCTTGCGATATGAGTTCGGCGCGAGGGATTGTCTCGCCTGCCGGGCGAGTGCGATGACGTATGTCAGCAAGAGGCGGTCCTGAGGCAGAGGTGGGTTCCTCGGCCGTGACGACAAAGACTGTGCGTCGCGGGTTACCATGCCGGGCAGACTCGTTGCTTCGGCACGGAAGGGCGTGCGAGGAGGGAAGCCGGTGCAGACGCCATCAAGACGCGTCACGCCTCTGACCGCCTGCTCGCGCACGTCACGCCGCGCGGGGCCAGGCTGGCAGAGCTCCGCCCGCTCCCCGCGCCAGGCGGCCAGGACGTGCGCTCGAGCCCCTGTCACCTGCCAACCAAAACCCATCCGTTCTGACCGCCGCCGCCCCCCTCCCCCCTCCTCAACCTCCGGACCACGTCAATCGCCAGCCATGAGACAAAGCGACTGGGCAGGATGAGGGGGAGAACCCATGATCGCATCTAAGCACCGACGGTGCATGCCAACAGGTTCCGAGGTCGCAGGCATGCGTACACTGACTATGCAGAGGTCACCTCGCACGTCCTTCCGTGCCGAAGCAACGAGTCTGCCCGGCATGGTAACCCGCGACGCACAGTCTCTGTCGTCACGGCCGAGGAACCCACCTCTGCCTCAGGACCGCATCTTGCTGACATACATCATCGCACTCGCCCGGCAGGCGAGACAATTCCTCGCGCCGAACCCGCACACGCAACAAAAAGAGGAGAAGAGAGCGCGCGCACTACAAGCGCAGACATTCAGAGCAGCCGCGGGAGAGAACGCCCCGCTCGCTCCCGGCGCGGGATCAGGAGGCGAGAAGCCTCCAGGTGAATTGGAACTGAAACTAGAAGCTGGCTGGGCCACAACTGGAGAAGCAGATATTCCGCGCCGAGACCCTTCCAGAGGTCGAACCCCCCACGGGAGCCCCAGACGGCGGACAGGAAGGGCAGTGCTCACGGGCCCAAGAGCCCAGCTGGGATCCTCACACAAGTGGCCGAATTTGACCAAACAAATTGCGAATGCAGCCAACGCGCTGACTCCAGACCTGCTCCTTCAAGGCGCAACTCAGGGGGCCCCGCTTCGACAACCGACACCATCGCAAGGATGGTGGGATGCTGATGGGAGAGACAGGTTGACATCTGGCCTCCCAGTCCATTGCAGTCGACCTGGAAATCACGCAGGGCTCTAGCGAAGAAAGACCGGGCCTGACCCGAATGGTGGAACAGCTTCCGACTCCGCGGCGGCAAGTCACAGGCGAACGCGGAGCTCCCCTGGGGCACAACAGCCGGGGCTCTCGAGCAACACCTTTCCTATCGACTGCCTCTGCCCGAAGAAGGCGGAGTATGGGAGGCCTGGAAATGGGCACCAACACCAACACAGGGGGTTGCCTCCACAGGGGGAAGATTGTCCTAGATGTTGGTGTTGGTGGTAATATTTCGGTCACCTTGGAAGCCAGAGTATTACCACCATCACCGAGATCGGGATCCTCTTCCCTCGGTGGAGGATCACCGCCGATATTGGTGTTGGTGTCAACCTCTAGGCCTGCGAGAGTAGGCAAAGGCGCTGGGGACGTCCAGGACCACCCTCCTAGTCAGAATGATCGCTCACACGATGGGCTCTTCTCCACTGGGACTGCACGCTGCAAAGATCGGGGCGGCTGCTTCCGTCAGAGATGCGCACCTCAGAAGCTTCTGGAAGCCGAGCACGGCCCGACGAGCAGCACGGGCTTGGTCTGGACCGAAATTCCGAGGCATCTTGCTGCGCCGACCAGTGTCGCCATCAAAGTCCAAGCCTGTCCGAGCCGAAGACGAGACCTGGCCGCGAAGAGATGTCATCGGATCCTGGAGCTCATCCAACATGCCACGCATCTTCCCGTCCTGACTGATAATTCAATCGGGGGTAGCCCGCTCCTGGAGACGCTCACGTCTGTACAAAGCGGTAGCTGGCCGACTGCTGCATGTGAGTGAACGCAACCTGCATTCTCTCAAAGTCAGCGGGCATACCTTGAATCCA
>CAUYUJ010014752.1:62335-84835 GCA_963575745.1 Prorocentrum cordatum | reverse complement strand
CTCTTGCTGAAATCATATCAAAACAAAAATAGTTTTAGTAGGAAAAAACCATAGGAATCCTTAAGAATTCTGTCAATCCAGCGATTTCACGTCATCGCGCGGTGCACTCGCGATGCTCTGTCATGCACGCAGGCCGCGAATCCTGTGCAAAAAATACTACAAAGAGCACACTCGCGCGTTCATGTCAGAATCCTACCGAACACCGTGTGTCTGCAAGCATTTCAACATAAAAACATCAAAAACCCACTGCTTTTTTCACAAAAATGCTTTGGGGTGTCCTGTCAGACCGTCGGGTTTCCTCCGGCCACCTCTGGCTTCCTGCGGTGTACCGGGCCATTCTCGACTCGTCTGGCAATGCGTGCGCGGCATTCAACACGCGCTCGCCAGTCCCCGTCGGCAACCGCCATCGCGGCCGCATCAGCTGTACCAAACCGGCTGGCCGGTGTGACTTCGGCCCCCAGTTGTGCCAGCTTTGCTTCTTATGTTGTGGGAGGGCGGGTGGGACTGGGCATGCCATGCTTGACTCGCTCGAGCTGGCCAGCTTGACTCCTACTCCTACTCCTACTCCTACTTTCACTCCTACTCCTACTCCTACTCCTACTCCTACTCCTACTCCTACTCCTACTCCTACTCCTACTCCTACTACTACTCCTATCCTTATTCCTTATTAGAATATACTCCTACTCCCCCCTCAGGCCGGCAGATAGCGGGCGCATCCAGGTGGTCCCATCCTAACCTGTAAAAAACAATACAAAATCAACATTTTTCATATTCCCCACATCCTGAGTGGGGTTCTTGTTTTCCCAGAACACCCTCTCCTTCCCACCCACCTCCCGCTCCATCTTCCATACAGCACAATATTATTCCTACCACACACACCATACCATACCATAGTTCCTACCACACATACCATACCAGACCTCCCACATCTCCAGGGAGGCCCCGCCTGAGCGAGGAGGGTATCCGCAAACCATACTATTTACATGGTTTCGTGCCCCTCCCACCTCTCCAGGGAGGCCCCGCCTGAGCGAGGAGGGTATCCGCAAACCATACTATTTACATGTTTTCGTGCCCCTCCCACCCCTCCAGGGAGGCCCCGCCTGAGCGAGGAGGGTATCGGAATACCATACTTTTTACATGGTTTCGTGCCCCTCCCACCCCTCCAGGGAGGCCCCGCCTGAGCGAGGAGGGTATCGGAATACCATACTATTTACATGGTTGCGTGCCCCTCCCACCCCTCCAGGGAGGCCCCGCCTGAGCGAGGAGGGTATCGGAATACCATACTATTTACATGGTTTCGTGCCCCTCCCACCCCTCCAGGGAAGGCCCCGCCTGAGCGAGGAGGGTATCGGAATACCATACTATTTACATGGTTTCGTGCCCCTCCCACCCCTCCAGGGAGGCCCCGCCTGAGCGAGGAGGGTATCGGGATACCATACTATGTACATGGTTTCGTGCCCCTCCCACCCCTCCAGGGAGGCCCCGCCTGAGCGAGGAGGGTATCGGAATACCATACTATTTACATGGTTTCGTGCCCCTCCCACCCCTCCAGGGAGGCCCCGCCTGAGCGAGGAGGGTATCGGAATACCATACTATTTTCATGGTTTCGTGCCCCTCCCACCCCTCCAGGGAGGCCCCGCCTGAGCGAGGAGGGTATCGGAATACCATACTATTTACATGGTTTCGTGCCCCTCCCACCCTCCAGGGAGGCCCCGCCTGAGCGAGGAGGGTATCGGAATACCATACTATTTACATGGTTTCGTGCCCCTCCCACCTCTCCAGGGAGGCCCAGCCTGAGCGAGGAGGGTATCGGAAAACCATACTATTTACATGGTTTCGTGTCCCCCCTCCACTCCTCCAGAGAGGCCGCGCTTGAACGAGGAGGGTCGCGGAAAGCATTACTCTTCGCCAGGTGTCGTAGCCCTCCCCCCTTCCAGCGGGGCCCCGCCAAAGCGAGGAGGGCATCAAGAAAATGGGTCCCACGAAACCGTTAATCTCTTTATGTGGGGAACTCCGTTAACATAATTTTTTCCTCTCGACATGGACGTCCTGTCGTCCACGGCGATAATCCATTGCAAAAAATACCACAAAGAGCACACGCGCGCGTTCATGTCATAATCCTACCGAACACCGTGTGTTTGCAAGCATTTCAACATAAAAACATCAAAAACCCCATGTTTTTTCACAAAAAAATGTACAAATTTCTCGCCCGGGCTCTCTTGCTGAAATGTCATTAATGTATGAGGAAAACCCCCCGGCCCCCTGTATGGAATCTTAAAGAATTCTGTCAAATCCAGCGATTTCACGTCATCGCGCGGTGCACTCGCGATGCTCTGTCCTTGCACCCAGGCCGCGAATCCTGCACAACACACACACCTAAAAAAAAAAAAAACCCAACCCCTCCCTCTACAAAGACTTGCAAACACTCGCGCGTTCATGTCAGAATCCTACCGAACACCGTGTGTTTGCAAGCATTTCAACATAAAAACATCAAAAACCCAATGCTTTTTTCACAAAAATGCTTTGGGGTGTCCTGTCAGACCGTCGGGCTTCCTCCGGCCACCTCTGGCTTCCTGCGGTGTACCGGGCCATTCTCGACTCGTCTGCAATGCGTGCGCGGCATTCAACACGCGCTCGCCAGTTCCCGTCGGCAACCGCCATCGCGGCCGCATCAGCTGTACCAAACCGGCTGGCCGGTGTGACTTCGGCCCCAGTTGTGCCAGCTTTGCTTCTTATGTTGTGGGAGGGCGGGTGGGACTGGGCATGCCATGCTTGACTCGCTCGAGCTGGCTAGCTTGACTCCTACTCCTACTCCTTCTCCTACTCCTACTCCTACTCCTGCTCCTACTACTACTACTACTACTACTACTACTACTACTACTACTACTACTACTACTACTACTACTACTACTACTATTTCTCCTCCTCCTCCTATCCTTATTCCTTATTAGAATATACTCCTACTCCCCCCTCAGGCCGGCAGATAGCGGGCGCATCCGGGTGGTCCCATCCTAACCTGTAAAAAACAAAACAAAATCATCATGTTTCTTATTTTTTTCCTCTCGACATGGACGTCCTGTCGTCCACGGCGATAATCCATTGCAAAAAATACCACAAAGAGCACACGCGCGCGTTCATGTCAGAATCCTACCGAACACCGTGTGTTTGCAAGCATTTCAACATAAAACCATCAAAAACCCAATGTTTTTTTCACAAAAATTGTACAAATTTCCCGCCCGGGCTCTCTTGCTGAAATCATAGGAAAACCATAGGAATCTTAAGAATTCTGTCAACTCCAGCGATTTCACGTCATCGCGCGGTGCACTCGCGATGCTCTGTCATGCACCCAGGCCGCGAATCCTGTGCAAAAAATACCACAAAGAGCACACTCGCGCGTTCATGTCAGAATCCTACCGAATACCGTGTTTTTGCAAGCATTTCAACATAAAAACATCAAAAACCCAATGCTTTTTCACAAAAATGCTTTGGGGTGTCCTGTCAGACCGTCGGGCTTCCTCCGGCCACCTCTGGCTTCCTGCGGTGTACGGGCCATTCTCGACTCGTCTGGCAATGCGTGCGCGGCATTCAACACGCGCTCGCCAGTTCCCGTCGGCAACCGCCATCGCGGCCGCATCAGCTGTACCAAACCGGCTGGCCGGTGTGACTTCGGCCCCCAGTTGTGCCAGCTTTGCTTCTTATGTTGTGGGAGGGCGGGTGGACTGGGCATGCCATGCTTGACTCGCTCGAGCTGGCTAGCTTGACTCCTACTCCTACTCCTACTCCCACTCCCTACCCTTTCTCCTACACTACTATTACTAACTATACTACTAACTACTACGACTACTACTACTACCACTACTACTAACTACTACTACTAACTACTACTACTACTACTACTACTACTACTACTACTACTATTACTACTACTACTACTACTACTACTACTACTACTACTACTAACTACTACTACTAGTTTCTACGACTACGACTACGACTATCGACGAACTACTATCACTACTACTACTACACTGACTATTTACTACTACGAACTACGACTACGACTACGACCTACGACTACGCCTACGAACTACGACTACGAACTACTACTACTACCACTACTACTACTACTACTACTACTACTATACTACTTATACTAGCTATTTACTACTACTACTACTACTACTACTACTACTACTACTACTACTACTAACTGCTATTACTACTACTACTACTACTACTACTACTACTACTACTACTACTACTACTACTACTACTACTACTTCTACTACTACTACTACTACTACTACTACTGCTGCTACTGCTACTGCTACTGCTACTGCTACTGCTACTGCTACTACTACTAGGGCAGACTGGGCCCTGGGTGCGAGCCGCCGCCGCGGCCGCCGCCGCGGTCGCGGCGACGGCGGCGGCTGGGGGCATCAGTCGGCCTCTTGGGGGCCTCTTGGGCCCTCTTGGTGACTTCCCGGGGGCCTCTTGGGGCCTCTTTGGAACCTCTTGGGGCATCCTGGGGCTCTCTTGGGGCGTCTTGGGTCGTCTTGGGGCTCTCTTGGGTCGTCTTGGGCGCCTCTTGGGTCGTCTTGGGGCTCTCTTGGGCCGTCTTGGGGCCCTCTTGAAAGCCTCTTGGGCTGTTTCGGGGCGCTCCTGAGGGCTTCTTGGGCCGTCTTGGAGCGTCGGAAATCAGAAAAGGCGGGAAAGCCAAAGCTGTTCGAAAACCATGGTAAAGTTGACGATTTGGGCGTCTCGGGGCCCTGTTGTGAGGCCTCTTGGGGCGCTCTTGGCGGCCTCTTGGGCTGTCTTGGGCGCACCTTGGGCGTCCTGGAACGCTCTTTGGGTGTCTCGGGGGCCTCTTGGGCCGTTTTGGGGGCCTCTTGGGGCTTTTGGGGGGCCTCCTGGGGGCCTCTTGGGGGTCTCTTTGGGGCCTCTTAGGACCTCCTGGGGCTCTCTTGGGGCGTCTTTGGCGCCTCTTGGGCCGTCTTGGGGCTCTCTTGGGCCGTCTTGGGGCCCTCTTGGAAGTCTCTTGGGCTGTTTCGGGGCGCTCCTGGGGGCCTCTTGGGGCGTCTTGGAGCCACTCCGTGCCCAGAGGCACGGTGGCGGATCACTGTGCACGCCTACGTTCGCTGTGTCCTGGTTTCCTCTCCCCCTCGTTTCCCCGTGTCCCCTCCTTCCCTTCTTGCCTCCCTCTATATCCCTCCCTTCCTCCTTCCATCCTTCCCTCCTCCTCCGTCTTGTTCCCCCCCCCAAGCCCCGCAGAACCCCCCAGGAACCACAGAGAACCCCTCAGGACCACAGGATCCTCGAGAACTTCTCAGAACCCCTGAGGACGAGGATCGCGTTTGTTGGGGCGTCCGCGGTCCTTCTTCGGTCTCTGGGGGCCCCTTCGTTTGCTGGGCCGTCGCCGGTATAGGAAACATGCAAGAAACGTATAGGACACATATAAGAAACAGATAAGAAACGTATACGAAACGTATAAAGACACGTATAGGAAATATATAGGAAACGTAAAGGAAACATATAGGAAACATACAAAAACGTATAAGAAACGTAAAGGAAACATACGAGAAACATATAGGAAACGTAGACAAAACGTATGATAAACATAGAAGACACGTCTATGAAACATATAAGAACAGTGTAGAAATCATGAAAAAGAAACGTATAGGAAACAGACAACAAGCGTATAGGAAACACATACTACATGTATAGGAAACACATAGGAACATATAGGAAACATATAGGAAACATATAAGAATCATATAGCAAACGTAGAGGAAACGTAAAGAAAACATATAGGAAACATACAGGAAACATATGGGAAACATACAGGAAACATATAGGACACAGATCGGAAACATATAAGACACGTATAGGAAACACATAAGACACGTATAGGAAACTTATAAGAAACATATAAGAAACATATCAGAAACGTAAAGGAAACATAGAAGAAGCGTATAGGAAACACATAAGCAGCGTAGAGGAAACACATAGGACACACATAGGAATCATACAGGAAACATATAGGAAACATATAGGAAACGTACAGGAAACAGATAGGAAACATATATAGGAAACGTATAGGAAACATCTAGGAAACATATAGGAAACATATAGGACACATGTAGGACACATATAGGAAACAGATAGGAACCATATAGGAACCATATAGGAAACATATAGGAAACGTATACAAAACGTATCGGGAACATATACGTAACGTATACAAAACGTATAGGGGACACATAGGAAACGTATACAAAACGTATACAAATTGTATATGCAGCATATAGGACACGTATACAACACGTATAGGAAACAGATAGGAAAAGTATACAAAACGTACAGGGCATGTGTACAAATGTACAGGAAACATCTAGCAAACGTATACAAAAGTGTATAGCATACAAAACGTATAGGAAACATATAGGAAACATGTAGGAAACATATACAAAACGTATGATAAACATATAGGAAACGTATACAAAACGTATAGGAAACATATAGGAAACGTAGACAAAAGTATAGGACACATATAGGAAACATATAGGACACATACAGGAAACAACTAGAAAACATTTAGGAATAAATACAGAAAACATATAGGAAACATATAGGAAACGTATACAACACGTATAGAGAACATATAGGAAACGTATACAAAACGTATAGGACACGTATAAAAAAAATGTAGAAAACATATAAGAAGCATTCAGGAAACATCTAGGAAACATATACAAACCGTATAGGAAACATATAGGAAACATGGAGGAAACATATACAAACCGTATAGGAAACATATAGGAACTATATAGGAAACATATAGGAACATATAGAAATCATATAGGAAACATATGGGAAACGTAAAGGAAACATACAGGAAACATATAGGAAACGTACAGGAAGCATTCACAAAACGCAGAAAAGAAACATATAGGAAACATATAGGACATGCATAGAAAACGTATAGGAAACAGATAGGAAACATATAGGAAACACATAGGAAACATATAGGACACATATAAAACATATAGGAAACATGCAAAAACATATTGGAAACATAAACAAAACGTATAGGAACATATAGGACACATATACAAAACGTATAGGAAACAGATAGGAAACATATAGGAAACATGTACAAAACGTATAGGAAACATATAGGAAACATATAGGAAACAGATAGGAAACATATAGGAAACATATAGGAAACATATAGGAAGCGTATAGGAAACTCATAAACACACCGCATACCGCACACGCACAAACACACTGATGGTGCGGAAACACAACGGAGTGCTGTAGGTAGGGGCCGGGGGAGCGGCTCGCACCCAGGAGCCGGTCACCCCTACTACTACTACTCCTACTACCACTACTACTACTACTACTACTACTACTACTACTACTACTACTACTACTACTACTACTACTACGACTACGACTACGACTACTACTACTACTTCTACTACTACTACTACTACTACTACTACTACTACTACTACTACTACTACTACTACTACTACTACTACTACTACTACTACTACTACTACTACTACTACTACTACGAGTACTAGTACTACTACTACTACTACTACTACTACTACTACTACTACTACTACTACTACTACTACTACTACTACTACTACTACTACTACTACTATTACTACTACTACTAGGGAACGCCGTGCCCGTCCGGGCCCCACGCCGTGCCCGTCCGGGTCCCACGCCGTACGCCGTGCCCGCCCGGGTCCCACGCCGTATGCCGTGCCCGTCCGGGCCCCACGCCCCACGCTGTGCCCGTCCGGGTCCCACGCCCCACGCCCCACGCCGTCTGGGTTCGCGCTTGCGCGCCTCAGGAATCTCTGAAGTGTATAAGCGCCTAGGGTTCCTGAGCGAATCCTCAGGGAATCCTGAAATGCTAGCGAATCCGAAGGGAATCCTAAGGAATGCTTGCAAACCCGAAGGAACCCCAAGGAATCCTAGCGAATCCTCAGCGAATCCTGATGGAATCCTACGGAATCCTTGCGCAGACCGCACGCCGTTCCCGTCCGGGTTCGCGCTTGCGCGCCTCAGGAATCCCTGAAGTGTATAAGCGCCTAGTGACCCTGAGGGGACCCTAAGGGAATCCTGAAGGAATGCTAGCGAATCCGAAGGGAATCCTAAGGAAACCTAGCGAATCCGAAGGAATCCTAAGGAACCCTAAGGAATCCTACCGAATCCTCAGCGAATCCGAATGGAATCCTAAGGAATCCTTGCGCAGACCGCACACCGTTCGCGCTTGCGCGCCTCAGGAATCCCTGAAGTGTATAAGCGCCTAGGAATCCTGAGGGAATCCTAAGGGAATCCCCACGGAATGCTAGCGAATCCGAAGGGAATCCTAAGGAATGCTTGCGAATCCGAAGGGAGCCCAAGGAATCCTTAGGAATTCTACCGCATCCTCAGCGAATCCGAATGGAATCCTACGGAATCCTTGCGCAGACCGCACGCCGTTCCCGTCCGGGTTCGCGCTTGCGCTCCTCAGGAATCCCTGAAGTGTATAAGAGCATGGGAATCCTGAGGGAATCCTAAGGGAATCCAAAAGGAATGCTAGCGAATCCGATGGGAATCCTAAGGAAACCTAGCGAATCCGAAGGAATCCTAAGAAATCCTGAGGAATCCCAGCGAATCCTCAGCGAACCCAAATGGAATCCTAAGGAATCCTTGCGCAGACCGCGCGCCGTTCCCGTCCGGGTTCGCGCCTGCGCGCCTCAGGAATCCCTGAAGAGCGCATTGGAATCCGCGGGAATCCTCAGGGAATCCTGAGGGAATGCTAGCGAATCCGAAGGGAATCCTAAGGAAACCTAGCGAATCCGAAAGAATCCTAAGGAATCAGAAGGAATCCTACCGAATCCTCAGCGAATCCGAATGGAATCCTAAGGGATCCTTGCGCACACCGCACGCCGTTCCCGTCCGGGTTCGCGCTTGCGCGCCTCAGGAATCCCTGCAGCGTATAAGCGCCTAGGAATCCTAAGGGAATCCTAAGGGAATCCTGAAGGAATGCGAGCGAGCCCGAAGGGCATCCTCGGGAATGCTAGCGAATCCTCAGCGAATCCTCATGGAATCCTAAGGAATCCTTGCGCAGACCGCACGCCGTTCCCGTCCGGGTTCGCGCTTGCGCGCCTCAGGAATCCCTGAAGTGTATAAGCGCCTAGTGACCCTGAGGGGACCCTAAGGGAATCCTGAAGGAATGCTAGCGAATCCGAAGGGAATCCTAAGGAAACCTAGCGAATCCGAAGGCATCCTAAGGAATCCTCAGGAATCCCACCGAATCCTCAGCGAATCCTAATGAAATCCTAAGGAATCTTTGCGCACACCGCACGCCGTTCCCGTCCGAGTTCGCGCTTGCGCGCCTCAGGAATCCCTGAAGTGTATAAGCGCATAGGAATCCTGCGGGAATCCTAAGGGAATCCACAAGAAATGCTAGCGAATCCGAAGGGAATCCTAAGGAAACCTAGCGAATCCGAAGGAATCCTACGAAATCCCAAGGAATCCTACAGCATCCTCAGCGAATCCGAATGGAATCCTAAGGAATCCTTGCGCAGACCGCACGCCGTTCCCGTCCGGCTTTGCGCTTGCGCGCCTCAGGAATCCCTGAAGTGCATAAGCGCATAGGAATCCCGATGGAATCCTAAGGGAATCCTGACGGAATGCTAGCGAATCCGAAGGGAATCCTAAGGAATGCTTGCGAATCCGAAGGAATCCTAAGGAATCCTGAGGAATCCTACCGATTCCTCAGCGAATCCTAATGGAATCCTAAGGAATCCATGCGCACACCGCACGCCGTTCCCGTCCGGGTTCGCGCTTGCGCGCCTCAAAAATTCCTGAAGTGTATAAGCGCCTAGGAATCCTGCGGGAATCCCAAGGGAATCCGGAAGGAATGCGAGCGAATCCGAAGGGAATCCTAAGGAAATCTCGCGAATCCGAAGGAATCCTAAGGAATCCTAAGGAACCCCACCGAATCCTCAGCGAATCCTAATGGAATCCTAAGGAATCCTTGCGCAGACCGCACGCCGTTCCCGTCCGGGTTCGCGCTTGCGCGCCTCAGGAATCCCTGAAGTGTATAAGCGCCTAGGAATCCTGAGGGAATCCTAAGGGAATCCTGACGGAATGCTAGCGAATCCGAAGGGAATCCCAAGAAAACCTAGCGAATCCGAGGGAACCCCAAGGAATCCGAAAGAATCCGACCGAATCCTCAGCGAATCCTAAAGAACCCGCCTGCCCTTGGGGCCCGAGGGCTCCCTGGGCGTGCATGCCGAATGCAAGCGCCCAGGGACGAGCATTGATCAGCGCGGCCGAATTGAGTACGTTATCACTTGCATAATCCCCGTCATGATTATCGCCATCATCATCAGAATCGTCATAAACATCATCATCATAATGAGCATCACCAATATCATCTTCATCATCGTCATCATCATTATCACCACCATCATCGTCATGAATCGTGATCATCACCAGCATCATCACAATCACCACCAGCATCCTCATCACCATCATAATCATCATCATCGCCACCATCATCATCATCGTCGTAATCAGCATCATCATCGCCATACATCAGCATCATCATCATCGCCATCATCGTCATCATCATCATCGCCATCATCGTCATCATACTAATCGTCACCATCACCATCACCACCATCATCATCGTCATCATCGTCATCATCATCATTATCATCACCTTCTTCAACATCATCATCATGTTGTAAGCTCCCAATGCAACCTCAGCAGACATCTATTGAGCAACCCAAATGGAAGCAATACAAAATAATGCAAAGCAGCCCAATGCAAAACAATGAAATATCTTTGGGATCGAACACGGCGGGCCCGGACGGAGACGGCGTTCGCTTCCATCATGCTCGATTGTATGGACGGGGGGCAACTTAAAACCGAAAGCCGAGTGTCAAACTCTTAAGGTAAATTTATGTTCTGGGATCCAACAACGGCCACATAAACCTCTAAAACAGATACTTCAGTGCCAAAGAAAGAGAGAGACAGCGACACATCTTCAGAACAGCCGTTCACTACTACACGACCCGGACGGGCACGGCGTTACCTACTACTACTACTACTACTACTACTACTACTACTACTACTACTACTGCTACTGCTACTACTACTACTACTACTACTAGTACTACTACTACTACTACTACTGCTACTACTACTACTACTACTACTACTACTACTACTACTACTACTACTACTACTACTACTACTACTACTACTACTACTCGTCCTCCTCATACTCCCTCTTCTCCTCCTCCTCCCTCCTCCCTCTCCTCCTCCTCCTCCTCCTCCTCCTCCTCCTCCTCCATCCTTTCCCGTGTGAGTAACTCCTTTCTGTCGCACACCGAACGAAGCCAGCCAGAGCGGCGGGCTGGGCGTTTGGACGGAGATTCTCTTACCATGTATGAGCCTGAAGCTTAAACACTGGCAACCGCTTCACACATGGAGCGCGGCTGGTTCTCAAAATGTGGCTCTCGCCTGGGCGCCGCGCACATTCTTTCTTAAAAATGTAGAAGTTGCATGGGTTTGGGGCAGGTCGTCTTCAAAAAAAAACTCTCGCCTTAACGCCACGCACATTCGTCTTAAACATGTGCAAGAGCCTCACGGATTGAGGGCGGCTCGTTTTCAAAATGTAGCTCTCGCCTGGGCGCCGCGCTCATTCGTTAAACAAATGCGGAAACTTCGAGGATTGAGAGCGGCTCCTGTCCCAAAAGTGGCTCTCGCCTTGGCGCCCCGCGCATTCGTTTCAAACATTCTCCAGAGGTTCATTGATTCTCATGCTTCACGTACCAGACATGTGTTGGACTGATTCAGAAAAGTCAGGACGCAACAGTTACATTGATTCGCGGTGCTGAAGTCCCAGAAATGGTGTTCTGTCACGACTCCGAATCACCAAGGCGCAACAGTCAAGTTCATTCGTGGCGTGAAATCCTGAGAATGATCCCTTGGCACGCTTCAAGATTTCCACACGGTTGTCCCCCAATGGGCCATTTCCCTCAGTGGAAATTGACCCCTGTCGGAGCCTATGAAGAGGGAGCTTGGAGGGAGAGTGTATTCCAACATCGTTGGTGAGAATTAGGTTTACACTGGTCATATTCCTCATCCTCCTTCTCCACCTCCTCCTCCGCCTTAGACTACGACTACTCTTCTTCCTCGTCGTCCTCCTCCATCCTCTTCCCCGTCCTTTCTTCCGTCTCATGATCGTCCCCTTTGTCCTCCTGATCGTCGTCCTCCTCTTTCTCGCCCGCATGCTCCTGGCTTCCTCGTCTCACAGGTCACTTGCCGGGTGATCAGGAGGTTGGGGGGATGAGTACAGCGCTCGGGTCTGCGATAGGCTTAGAGTCGGAAGGGCAACAGATGAGCTGTTCCTACTCCCCTGTCCCGATGATCTGTCACCCGACCATCATCCTCCATCCTTCATCCTCTTCCTCCTCCATTTCTTGTCCTTCGGAATGACTCCTCTCTGCCGCATCTCGAGGCCAGTCGGAAGGGCGGGCCAAGCGTTTCGCCTGAGACTTCCTTACCATTTCTGAACCTCAAGCTCGTAAAACTGGCAACAGTTTCACACATTGAGGGTGGGTCGCTTCCAAAATTTGGCTCTCGCCTGGGCGTCGCGCACATGTTCAAAACATTGCTAGAGCTTCACGGATTGAGGACAGGTCGTTTCCAAAACGTGGCTCTCGCCTTAGCGCCACGCACATTCGTTCAAACAGATGGAAGAGCTTCACATGTTGAAGGCAAATGTTGTTTATCGCTTTAGCGCCATGCACAGTTTTTTCTGAACATGTGGAGGAGTTTCACGCATTGTGGGCGGTTAGTTTTTAACATGTGGCTCTCGCCTGGGCGCCGCGCACCATCGTTTTTTTTAACCTCTGCAAGCGTTTCGCGGATTGAGGGCAGTTCCTTTTGAAAATGTGGCTCTCGCCTTAGCGCCGCGCAAACTCGTTTAAGGCATGGTAAGTTTTCACTGTGCTCATGGTAAACGTACCAGAAACGGCGTTTTGGAACGATGCAGGACTGTCAGGGCGCAGCAGTTACGTTGATTCGCGGTGTTGAAGTCCCAGGAATGGTGTTCTGGCACGACTCAAGACCGTCAAGACGAAACAGTCAAGTTGACTCGTGGCGTCGAAGTGATGAGAATGATGTTTTGGCGCGCTTCAGGATCTTCAAACGGTTCTCTCCCACCGGGGCACTTCCCTCAGGGGAAACGAACCCTTGTAGGGCCTATGAAGAGGGAGCTCGGAGGAAGGGTATATCCCAACATCGTTGACGAGTCTTGGGTTTACACTGGTCGTCGTACTCCTCCGCCTCCCCTTTCTCCTCTTCCTCATCCTCATTACCATCCAAAGATTCACCATCATCATCCTTATCCTCATCTTCTTGTTCCTCCTCCTCCTCCTCCTCCTCCTCCTCCTCCTCCTTCCCCTTCTCATCCTCACTCTCCTCCCCCGTCTCCACCTGCCTCCTCTTTCTCCATCCTCCACCATCCATCATCCGACCTCCGACCTCCATCCTCTATCCAACACCACCACCCGCACCACCACCACCACCACCACCACCACCACCACCACCCGCCATCCGCGCCCCGCGTTGCCGCACGACCCGCCCTGCGAGCACGCGCGATGCCCGCGCGACTCCGAACATAGCCAAACCGATGAACGAGCGCGTGAGGACCGCTGGGACTGTCCTCCATCTCCCTCCGTCCTCCTCAGCACGCATCTCTCTTCCCATCTGGCGGTCCTCTCCTTCTGACTACCTACCAGACCACCCCAACCCAACCCGAAGACCCGAATTTCGGGTTGGGGGGGTTAAGGTTTCCACATGTGTTTTTTCGATGTTTCCCGACCCCCCCCACTGGAAATCGAGGGTAAATCTGAGCCTTCGGGTTGGGTTGGGGTGGTTTGGTGGGTGGTGACCTTCCCCGATCGGGCGTGGCGACCCAGCGGACCGGCCAGTGCCAGGTGTCCGACGAGCCTCCAAGGGGCCCCAAAAGAGGCTTCCGCGAGGACCCCAAGAAGCCTCCGAGCAAAGAACAAGCTACCATCATGCAACAGTACGGCCACACCTCACCACAGCATCGCAGCGCTGTTTCCCAAACTGCCCCGAGATAATAACTGTTATGAGATAATAGAGATATAAAATATACATATACATATTTACATATATCTGTATAGAGAGATGATTGCATTGGCGCTTCGCGCCATGCACCTTGGTATCTCTCCATCGCGTCTCGCGTCTAGAGGGTTGCCCGACAGGCCCAGGGTGGGCCAAATTCGTTAGGGGGGGGGGGGGGGGGGCTTTTTCCGGGGTCCCCGGCCCTATAAAAATATGTGAATTGGAATAGCTTTTGCGGGAGAGCTCTTCAACACCATCCTGCATGTTGTATGTCGACGCTGCGCTGGCACGGTGGTGGGTTTGCCGCAGTCAGCTGGATAGAAGCAGAGGTAGGGACAGCGACCGCAATCTGATCAGCTCAACTGCGACGCGCTAGACCAAGATAATAAGCTGACCCAGACTAGGGGTCAGCTAGGCGAGGCTGGGCAGACCTTAGCTGAGCCAAGCTAGGCGGTGATAACACTCAGCTACAGTCTGGGAAGGTTTTCTCCTAACGCCGCCACGTTGACCAATGCCGCATAGCAGCATGAATTATGTGAACGATGGTTGCAGCATGTGATACAATGGCCGATCATACACTGCACTTCGGATGTCCACACCACCTCGCCTGTTTCACTGCAGCACAGGAGTGCCAAATGTCGATCAGCACGTGTGATCACTACACAGCGTTCTTGTCCACGTGTTGGCACCCGCGACTTGTATGAGGCATTAAGCAACATGAAAGGACGTCTCAAGCGAAACCGTGCCGAAACCAGGCGAAACCATACAAATTGCGAGGACGTCTCGGGCGAAACCTGGCCGAAACAAGGCGAAACTATGGCGAAACCTTGCAAATTGCTGGACGTTTCGGGCGAAACCGCGCCCAAACCAGGCGAAAGTAAGCAAGTTGCGAGGACGTCTCATGCGACACCGGGCCGAATTCAGGAGAAACCAAAGGCGAGACTTGGCAAATGGCGAAGATGGATGTCTCAGGCAGCTTGCGCCGCCCAACCGGGCGAAACCAAGCGAAACCAGGCGCGATTAAAGGAGTGGACGACCCCAGGCCCGCCCCCCCCCCCCGCAGGCGCAAGCCCGCTTAGAGTTGTATGGAGGGGGGACGTTTGGACCACATGTCCGCTGAGGCGGACGGGCTTGGGCGCAGAAGGTTTCATTTGTCTTTCGGTTGTTGTTGGGGTCTCGGTGTGGCGTTCGGAGACATGCATCCGAGCCTGTAGGACAGGCTGAGTCAAGCCAAGCCGACGCTGTTGAAGCTAAGCAGGAGGTGAAGACGATGTTGCGAATGAAACCTGAGCTAAATATATAGGCTAACAGCTGGCAGCCATATCACATCGAAAGCGAAAGCGAGAGCTGATCTGAGCTGCGCTGGGCTGAGCTAAGTCGAGCAGTAGCAGCGGCAACTTTGTAAGCATAGTAGTAGGATGGGCAACCCGCGTGCAGCCCCCCGTCGGGCACCCGCCCTTCGCTCACCAGCGAGCCGCCTGGCCGCCCACCAGCCACACTTTCCGACACAGCTGATTAAGCCCTGCCTCGGTTCCAAGTCGACCGCCCCCCCTGAAAACCAACACGGAGAAGCCCGCTTGGATGAAGCCATACATAGGCGAGGCCAAGGACAAACGGGCTGCGTGTGACTACCTTCCCCCCGACCCCAAATCTCGGTGCCCAGCCGATTGGTCCTCTGGCGCGACCTCGGTCACTGCGGCATGGAGCTGCACGACCAGGCTCGCAGGCACACTGGCTGGGCACGGGCGCGAAGATCCGCGCCCCAGGGTCGCGGCGGTGCCTCAGCCCCCCTCTGCCGGAGCCGTCCTGGACAGCACCACGCCGCGCTGCAGGCCCAGCACGCTGCCGTCGCGAGCAGACGCGGCGTCCTCATCCTCCGCTGCCGTCGTCCTGGAAAGCACCACTCCGCGCTGCAGGCCCAGCACGCTGCCGTCGCGAGCAGACGCGGCGTCCTCGTCCTCCGCTGCCGTCGTCCGGGACAGCACCACGCCGCGCTGCAGGCCCAGCACGCTGCCGACGCGAGCAGACGCGGCGTCTTCGTCCTCCGCTGCCGTCGTCCTGGACAGCACTACGCCGCGCTGCAGGCCCAGCTCGCCGCCAGCGCGAGCAGGTGCGGCGTCTTCGTCCTCCGCTGCCGTCGTCCTGGACAGCACCACGCCGCGCTGCAGGCCCAGCACGCTGGGGCTGGAGCTGGCGAGCGGGGCGCCAGCCCCGCCGCCGGCGCGAGCAGGTGCGGCGTCCTCGTCTTCCGCCGCCGACGTCCTGGACAGCACCACGCTGCGCTGCAGGCCCAGCTCGCTGGGCAGGGAGGAAGACGCAGCGAGGGGGACTGCTGCTGTGGCATCCGCGTGCTCTGGCCCTGCGCCTTTGCTGCCCTCCGCCACGGCGGTCCTGCAGGGAGGGGGGAAGGGGGAGGCGCGTGGAGGGAGGGGGAAAAGGGGGAGGCTAGGGGGAGGGGGCGGGGGAGGAGGCAACGCCAACAGCACGGCGCCCGGGAAAACTGATAAATGATTGTGTGTAGATGTATATATATATACAAATATATACTGCTGAACGTACATACATACATACACACATGCAGACAGGCTTACATACATATATACATACATACATTCGTGCATGCACATATAAATATACAGACATACAAACATGAATGTATACCATAGGAATGGGCATGTACATGCACATGTATATACACATACATATATGTATATGAATGCGTATACACAAACATATGCATAGCCATATTCACATTCACATGCACATACACATACACATACGCATACGCATACACATACATGTATATACACACATGAATGTACATATACATGTGTAAGTGAGACTATGTATCGGCGTTATCAAAGACATGTACTTAAGTATGTACACGTATACATAACCATGCACACACTTAAATACCCATACATAAGCATAAACGTATACACATACATTTACATATATCTAAACATATGCATACATTTATATATGTATATATATATGCACGGGTTCAGATACGCATGAAATTCCGTGTATATATATAGAGCAATGTGCATAGCCATGTCCATTCATACCTATGCATACATACACATAGAAGTTTACATGTATATAAACATATGCACGTACACATTCACACATGTGCACATATACAAATAAATATACATATAACTATACATATCCGTTTGGATATACCTGAACACCTATATCTACACATACATACATATATATGTATTTATGTATACGCTAGTGCATACACCTGCACCTATACATGTACATGTACATATACACCTATAAATATTTACACCTGTACGCATAAGTATAGAGACACGGATGCATGTGTGTAAGCATGTACATGTAACTATACATACGAGCCGATCAGCTCCCCGGGAATCCCGACTCGCGCCAACAAGTCTATGCGCGAGTGTCGGCTCGACGCGAAGCGCTGGAAAAACGAGGGGGGAAGGGCGAGGAGGGAGACAAGAAGTGCACAAAGGTGTGGCAACACAAACAGCTGCTCCATTTGCTCCTCAAGTGGTGGCTTCTCCTACAACGCGCTAGACGTAGACATCAGCCACCGAGCCGTGCGCACTGAATGTACCGCCCCAAGGTCCTCAATCCGCCACCGTGCCCCCCAGCACGATAAGGCGTGGCAGAATGCCAAGGGCTGCCTGGTAGGGATCCTGCGCCATTCTACAGGGACACCCCCCCTCGTATCGCAGACTCGCGCGCGCACAGCCCCCTCTCCCAGAGTCACGACGCCCGGTTAAAATCAATGAGTCCGCGCTTCTGGGGCTACGATTCCATGTAAAACATATATCCACGCTTCGGGCTTACAGGACAGCCCCAGGCAGGCAACCAAGGCCGTCAAGATGGCCGACGATGCCTCGAGTCCGGCCCGAGATGGTCCCAAGGCGGCTCAAGATGGCCTCAAGACGGCTTCATATACCTCCAAAAGGGCCCAAGAGGGCCACAAGGTGACCCCGAACAGGGTCCGAAGCAGCCGAGATCATTGATGTTCCCACTGTTTTTGACGGCTTGTCACATTCTCGCCTTTTCGGGCCTCCGTCAGCCCAAGACAGCCCAAGAAGCCTCCAAGATGGCCCCAAGACTACCCAAGAGGCCCCCAAGATGAGCCAAGAGGACCTCACGATGGCTCAAGCGGTATCCAAGGCAGCCCCAAGGCGGTCCAAGATGGCCTCCAAAGGAACCCAAGATAGCCTTAGAAGACCCTTCGACGACCCAGGACGGCGCCAAGACGGCCCCACGATAGCCACCAGGCACCGCCAAGAGGGCCCCAAAACAGCCCCCTGAGAGCCCCAAGACGGCCTCAGAGGACCCCAAGACGGCCCCAAGACGGCCCCAAGGGACCCCCAAGACTCTCCCACACGAGGCCAACACAGCCCCAAGACGACCCAAATGAGATCCATGAGAGCTCTTCAAGAAGTTAAGGCAAAAGGTGTCACATGTCACAGCCTCGTCTTCTTCGTCCTCCTCCTCATGCTCCTCCTCAACCTCCTCCTCAACCTCCTCATCATCATCATCATAACGTCATCGACGTCATCATCATCATCATCATCATCATCATCATCACCACCACCACCACCACCACCATCATCATCATCATCATCATCATCATCATCATCATCATCATCAGTATCATCGTCATCGTCATCATCATCATCATCATCATCATCGTCATCATCGTCATCATCAGCATCATCATCAGCATCATCAGCATCATCATCATCGTCATCATCATCATCATAGTCATCATCATCATCATCATCATCATCATCATCATCATCATCATCATCGTCATCGTCATCGTCATCAGCATCAGCATCAGCATCATCAGGAGCAGCATCAGCATCAGCATTATCATCATCAGTATCCTCATCATCATCACCATCACTGTCTTCGTCGCCGTCATCGATATAAGCGTCATCATCATAAGCAGGAGCACTGTCATAGTCGTCATCATCACCAGCATCAGCAGCAGCATGATCATCGTCGTCATCATCATGATCAACAGCATCGTCGTCTTCATCATCAGCAGCATCAGCATCAACATCATCATCAACAGCATCAGCAGCAGCATCATCGTCGTCAACCTCATCATTGCCATACACATCATCATCATAATCATAATCATCAGCATCATCATCATCCTCATCATCATCATAAGCATCATCATCACCATCATCATCGTCATCATCAGCATCATCATCATCAGTATCAGCATCATCGCCATCGTCAACATCAACATCATAAGCATCATCATCTTCGTAACCAACCGTATCATCAACAAGTCAGCACCATCACCGTCGTCATTCACACCATCAGCATCACCATCGTCGTCATCGTCATCCCCATCCTCATCACCATCCGCATTCGCATACGCATACGCATACGCATCATCATCATCATCATCATCATCATCATCATCATCATCATCATCATCATCATCATCATCATCATCATCATCATCACCACGACCATCACCATCATCCTCTTCAGCACCATTATCAACAACAACAACATTTACCTTCACGGCTCTCCTCAGCCTGGGGGCGCGACGTGTCACACGTGACGGCCTCCCGTACCCCCGTAGAGCAGCCGCCACCCAGAATGCCAGGCTGGTACGTTGGCGGGATTGCCTGTTGCAGCCGCAGGGAACTGCTTGGTCATGCGCATTGAACCTCGTTCCCCAGACAATTGTTGCACTTAGGAGTCTGACTTCCCCTCTCAGAAACTAGGCTTGTCTGCCGGTCTGGCGAGTATGTTGTCGCCGTCACCGCCCTGTCGAAGCTTCGTCGCCGCCCGTCGTCTGGGCCTGTCTGTCGGTCTGGCGGCTATGTTGTCGCTGTCGCCGCCCCGTCACCGCCTCGTCACCACCCGTCGTCTGGGCATGCCTGTCGGTGTCGCGGCCATGTTCTCGCCGTCGCCGCAACGTCGCCGCCTCGTGGCCGCCCGTCGTCTGTGCCTGCCTGTCGGTCAGGCGGCTATGTTGTCGCCGTTGCCGCCCCGTCGCCGTTTCGTTGCCGCCCGTCGTCTGGGCCTGTCTGCCAGTCTGGCGGTGTTGTTGTCGCCGTGTCCGTCCCGTCGCCGCCTCGTCGCCGCCCGCCGTCTGAGCCCGTTGATCGGTTTGGCTGCTATGTTGTCGCAGTCGCCGAAATGTCGTTGCTTCGTGGCCGCCCCAGCTTGCACAACATAAATTCCACCGCATAGGTGCTCCGTTCCGAACAGAATATTAAGAACTACGCCCCCCCAAAGTTCTAGGTCCGTCGCTATGTCTTGCAATTAGGTACGATTCCGCCCCATCGTCCATCCTGAACAAGCACACATCCCATCCCAAGCAACCCATTTTCGCCCCCGAAACCTCCACAAAAAAACTATGCGCGCACACCCGTTTATTAAAAAGCATGAGTTTCAAAAACCCAACGCAAAAGAACTTAACGAAATGCACACGCGCGCGTCGCCGCGCGCGCACGCCGAAATCCGTCAGAAACCGCCCAGGCTTCGCAAGGAGCTCAACATCGAAAAGCTGATTACACTCACCTGGCTCTACACCATCAGCTTTCGAAAAAATATGCGCGCGCTCTTGCAAATTCATGGGGGGAGCCGTGGACGTCCCAAACTGTTTCCCGAAATTGCTTACAATCAGCCGATTGTCTGGGCGATCGGCCTGGCGGTAACCCCATGCACTCAGAAACCCCGATTGTGGCCGTCGCCGTTGCGCCGTCGGGGTCCACGGCGCGCTGCTGGTCGCCAGCCCGCATCACCGTGGCCCCGATGCTCTCGAAGTCACGCCAGCCGTCCGCCAGCTTCTTCCCCGCGTACATGAGCTTGACCTGGTAGGCGTTCCTCACGCGCCTCTGGCTGCTATACTCCGTGTTCGCGATCGTGATCTGGTGTTCGTCGTTCGCGCACTCTGTGCTGCTCGTCTCCGCGCTCGTGATCTTGACCTGGTGTGTCTCGCTCTCCACGGTGCACTGTTGGCGCTCGGCTCGCATCTCCTCTGGCCTTCCAACAAAACCGGCGACGTAACCTTCCGAGTTAGCCACTGAGCTTCCAATCAGCGACGGGGCGGGAGGTTCCCCTGTTTTCTGGCTCGAGGGTTCACTGGCAGCAAAACGCACGACGTAACCTTCCAAGTTGGCTGGTGAGGTTGCACCCAGCGGGGGGGCGGAAGGCCCCCCTGCGTTCTGACTCGAGGCTTCTCTGCCATTCTTCGTGTTCTTGGCCGTTTTGAGTTTGATTGGCCAGCCCTTCTTCCTCACCAGGGTCTTTAACGCGCACTGCGAAGCTTTCCCGCTTGGCCATCCTTCGCACGTCTTCACCATCTTGCTGCTCAGGTGCTTCCCTGCGGGGGCGCCGCACTGCCAGCAGAAGTACTTGGCCTGGTGCCTCGACCAGCATATGGCGTGCGACGAGTGCGATAACATTCCCTTAAGTGCCAGGCATCTGTTTGCATGCTCCCGTAGCTCAGCTCTGTCTGCAGCATCGCCTGCATGGCACCTCGTTAGCCACCACCTCGCCGCTCTCGACCTTTGGCTGGTCCCGATCGACTCGTTGCAAGCTGCGCACGACAACGTCCTTCCCGTGATGACCAACATGTGCGGTGATGCTTTCTTCAGCCCGTCGAACGTGATCGTCGCATCGTCTCCCTCCCTTCTTTTCTTTCTGGCGTCTGTTTTTTGCTCCCACGAAATCGGCTTCACCTTTTCGAGCTGCTCCTTGTAGGCGTGTCCGGGCCCCGAAGGGCAGCGAAAGGGCCACGAAAGGCTGCAACGGGACCACGAAGGGCATGCGTATGGGGCCACGAAGGGCATGCGTATGGGGCCACGAAGGGCAGCGAGGGGGCCACGAAGGGCTGCAACGGGGCCACGAAGGGCAGCGAGGGGGCCACGAAGGACTGCAACGGGTCCACGAAGGGCAGCGAGGGGGCCACGAAGGGCTGAAATGGGGCCACGAAGGGCTGCAACGGGTCCACGAAGGGCAGCGAGGGGGCCACGAAGGGATGCGACGGGGCCACGAAGGGCAGCGAGGGGGCCACGAAGGGCTACAACGGGGCCACGAAGGGCAGCGAGGGGGCCACGAAGGACTGCAACGGGTCCACGAAGGGCTGCAACGGGGCCACGAAACAAAGCGAGAGGGCCACGAAGGACGGCAACGGGGCCACGACACAAAGCGAGGGGACCACGAAGGGCTGCAACGGGGCCACGAAGGGCAGCGAGATCCCGATCCCTATGCAATCTGTGAGGGAGTCCTAAGCGTGAGCGCGACTCCTGGGTGCCTGGGTGTCGGGAGCGCGGCGCTTGAGTA
>CAUYUJ010014752.1:37335-57335 GCA_963575745.1 Prorocentrum cordatum | reverse complement strand
CAGAGCCTCACGGGCGGGTCGGAGGCGGGCCCGGGCGGCCAGGTCGAGCAGGCGGGTTACTGAAGCGTGCGACCTGCATGAATCGCGAGGAAGTCTCGAGCGACAGCGCGATTCCCCAGAAATCGTCAGGAAACCCAAAAAGGAGGGCGTGATTCCTGAGTGTCGAGGGCGCAGCGTCTGAACAAATTGCGAGGAAGTCCCACGCGAGAGCGCGATTCCTGTATAAATTGTGAGGGCGTCCCGCGCGAGAGTGCGATTTGGTAATAAACTGAAAAGAAAGAAAATATCAGGCGAGAGCCGCTGTTGTTGTAAACACGGGCCAGGAGCGCAGTTTGGTGACCCCGACTTCCCCAAGTAAAAAACAGGGTGCGAGTCTCGGGAGAAGCACGTTAACGGAAAAATGAAATGATTACCGGAGGGGGGATCGACATTGATTGTTATTCAGAAATGAAAACTCATCATCATCATCCTCATCATCATCATCAGCCTCAGCCGCAGCCTCAGTCTCATCTTTATCATCATCCTCGCCCTCATCACTATCATATTCCTCATCACCATCATCATCATCAGCAGCATAACCATCATAAGCATCATCATCACAAGCATCATCATCATCAGCAGCAGCAGCATCATCATTTTCATCATAATCATAATCCTCATCAGCATCATCAGAACCTTCATCAGCAGCAGCAACAGCAACAGCAGCAGCATGATCCTCAGTATCAACGTCATCCTCATCCCCATCCTCACCGTCCGCATCAGCACCAGCATCATCACCACCAGCATCAGAATCATCATCATGAGCATCGTCATCATCATCACCATCATCACCATCATCACCTTCAACCTCATCATCAGCATCATCGTCATCATCCTCATTAGCTTCATCCTCATCAGCATGGTCCTCATCATCTGCATCATCATAATCAGCATCAGCATCAGCATCGGCATCGTCTCCGTCATCAGTGCCATCATGATCGTCATCATCGGTATTCATATCATCAGTGTCAGCGCCGTCATCATCATCGTCATCAGCAGCATCAGCATCTGCATTATCACCATCACCATCACCATCATCATCATCGTCATAGTCATCATCATCACCAGCCGCATCATCATCAGCAGCATCACCATCATCAGCATCATAATAGTCATCGTCATCGTCATAGCCATCGTCATCATCATCATCCCACTCCTCATCCTTCTCATCATGCGCGTCTTGCTCCGTCTCCTACCCCTCCTCCTGCTCCTCTCCTCATCATCATCCTTCGCACCCTTCTCAACCTCCTCCTGCTCCTGCTCCTCCCCCTCCTGCTCCTCCTGCCTCCTCCTCCTCCTCCTGCTCCTCCTCCTCCTCCCTCCCCCTCGATCCTCCCTCCGACCCCTCCACCATCCCCCTCCCTCCCTTATCTCACACTTCTTCTCTTCCTCCTCGCTTCCACTCCTCAGCACGCAGGGGGTCCCTCCCTTTTCCTAGTCGTGTCCCCTTTCCCCTGTGCAGCACTAAAGATCAAGTGAAACATACGATCGACTGGGCAAAAGTCTGACATTAAAACTTCAAGTTATGGAACTCGGGAAGTCTGGCAGTGTAGGTCTTAGGAACCCCGAGTGCGAATATCTTCCAAGATTGAACGGACCACGGTCTTCCGCCTGCTCATGATGCCTCCTCCTCCTCCTGAAGGCAGGCCCATCCCGAGGGCAAGACCCTCCGAGACACACTCAATCTCCAGAAAGCTTGCGGATTGACCCCGCTTGAAGCGTGTTCTCTGGAGTCCTTCGCTACCTGGGTTGCTTTGCTAGGCCCCGCTTCCCCATTCACCGCCCCCGTCACGATGAGGGGCGAATGATTTGTTGAATGGATGCGCTTCTGGACTGCATCCCGAGTTTGGGGATCGCCGCGCGCCCTGCCGTCCTTACACCTCAGGTCAGCCGACAGGCCAAGTCCTCCAAATGGAGATGTAATTAGGTATAAGATGAAGAAATGGAGGAGCAAAACGAGGAGGAGGAGGAGGAGGAGGAGGAGACGGGGAAGGGGGGGAGAAGGAGGAGGAGGGCCAGGCTCAGCTCAGCCTCGGCGGCCGATCCTCCCCCGGGGCCCCGTATAAGCGGGCGCTTCGACAAACCGACACCCCAGCGCGCCCAGGAAAAAACCCTGCTGGGCCTGACAGAGCCCCGGGGGCCTGGCGCTCCCGAGGCCAGCCGCCGCGCAGGAGCCGGACCACGGGACGACCCGCTCGGGGCACGGCAGTCCGCCGCGCCCGCGGCTTCAGGAAGGCCTCTGCCCGCCGCCGCCGCCGCCCTCGCCGCGCCGTCGCCGCCACCGTCGCCGCTCGCCGCTCGCCGCCGCCGAGGAGGAGAAGGAGGAAGGAGGAGGAGAGGAGGAGGAGGGAGGAAGGAGGAGGAGAGGAGGAGGAGGAGGGAGGAGGAGGAGGAGGAGGAAGGGGAGGAGGAGGAGGAGGAGGAGGAGGAGGAGGAGGAGGAGGAGGAGGAGGAGGAGGAGGAGGAGGAGGAGGAGGAGGAGGAGGAGGGGGAGGGGAGGAGGAGGAGGAGGAGGAGGAGAGGGGGAGGAGGAGGAGGTGTCGTCCTCGACAGCGCCACGCCGCGCCGCAGGCCCAGCGCGCCAGGGCTGCGGTGCGCGCTGGGCACGGCGGCAGCGCCGTCCGGGCCCGCGGGCCCGGTGCCTGCGACCGGGGGCACGGCCAGGGCAGGACGGGCGGAGCACGCGGACGCGTCTGGGGGTAGCGTGCTTCGGGGTGGTCGGCGCGGGCATCCATTCTCCCCGTCCCAGGCCGAGGAGGGGGCGAGGAGTTTGAAGAGGGGGGGGACGAGTTCGGTCCCGAAGCTTTCTCCGAGGGCCCCAGCACCCTGGGAAACGCCAGTCCCAAAGAACCGCCTTCGTCCAGGGTGCAACTGGAGGCCGCCAAAATAGGGTCCGAGTAGATGGGGTCGGAGGATCGCGCCGCATCGGCGATGCATCGTCGACGTCGAGATAAAGCATATCGAGCCACATCGCCGATGCATCGAACTCCACCTCGACCCACTTGGGCGTCCAAGGTGTAACTGGGGGGTCGTTTGACCATGGCACCCGTGGAAAGTTCTGGGGGAGAACCTCAGACAGGCGGCGACGAACGCCCAGCGCGGGACAAGGCTGTGGGCGAAGTCAAGGGCATCAGGTGTGTAGAAAAGTGGGGTAGGGGCCAAAAGGTGGGATTTTGAGGAAACGCACTCGTCACGGCCCCTGGATGGAGGAAAACTCGGTTTCCAGGCAGGTTCGCTACTTGACCCAACCTTAGGTTAACTCCCCTCTACGGGCGCCCGAGAGTGGTTCCCCAGAGTGTAGCAGTGCTGGACCTCGAGGCCCCTTGCAAATCGACTCGATTCGGGGCATCTAGAGAAAAGAAAAACTTGTCGTGGCAGTTCGGGGTTGGTGGCGTCACTATCGCGATGGCAGTGGCGTGGGTTCCCATCACGCAGGAGACCATCTGGCAACTCGCTGCCCTTCTCTCGCAACCCCCTTCCTCTGTGCCACAAACGAGCCTACTTACACGTCGTTCATTTCTAATTGTGCTCGTTTCTAATTGTTCCTGGCCACCCAGTGGCCAGGAAGAGGCCGAGGATGGAACAATTAGAAATGAAAGGATCTTGGCCCCCCAAAAAAACAAGGAATGTTCGAAGAATTAGACATGAACAATGCGTAATTTTGTAGGCCCCAGTGCCTCCAGCGATCAACGTCGAGGGCCAGGTCTTGAGCGAGCGCCACTGCACAAGGGGGCGCCACGTGACGTGCGTGCCGAAAACGATCAGGAGGACGCACATCACTAGGCTTGCTATGCGGCAGCAACTATTGGATATCAGCCTTGGCTTGGGTGTCAGTCCCATGCCCTGCTGCATCAGAGCTACTCCGCTGGCGTTGGCTGCCTCGTCCAGGCTTGTGTGATCACTCGTTGGGGTTATCACGGTCACCGGATGGGACATGCGTTTTGGAGGCAGCTCTGCCATAGCGGAAGGAGCTGCTATAAAGATCAGCAGCGCGGCGACATTGCGAGGCTGCATTGGGTTGCGATCACTGGAAGAACGAACGTGCAAAAGCAGTTCCCCACTTTGGCCAAGGTGCTCTTGCCTAGGACCGAAACTGGCTGCGAGCGCCCACCCCACGCAACTGGACACGCAGGATGAAGAGGCTAGGAGAAGACGCGTACATGAACAAACGTGTTCGCGAATCTGCCCACATGCGAGCGTGTTTTTGAACTGGCGGCGCGGCATATGCGGACGGCGCTAATGATCCCCACGTCATGGTTGCCAGCGTGAACCCAAAACTGAGATGTCTTACTCTAGATGTGCAAGCTGCGCTGTGCAAAGTACGTGGTGCAAGCACTGTGGTGCAAGCTATGTGATGGAAACTGCGTGGTACAAGCTATGTGGTGCACACTGCGTGGTCTAAGCTATGCGGTGCAAGCAGCATAATGCAATATGCGTGCTGTGAATTATGGTGTGGTAGTTACGTGATGCAAGATACGCGGTGCAAGCTGTGGGGCGGAAACTGTGTGGGGGTAGCTCTGCGGTGCAAGCTACGTTGTGCAAGTTATGTGTGTGTGTTATACCTTACGTGCTTATACTTTCGTGATGTAAGCTACGTGTTACAAGCTATATGCTGTAAGCTATGAGATGTAAGCTATGTGCGATGTGGTGCAGGCTATGTGCTGCAGGCTACGTGGTCACAGCTACGTGGTGAAAGCTATGTCGTGCAAGCTATATGGTGAAAGTTACGTGATGTAAGCTATCGTGTGACAAAAGTATACAAGCAATGTGGTGCCATGCGTATGTGGTGCAAGTTACGTGGTGCGGAAGCTATAGTGTTCAAGCTGCATGGTGAGAGCTGTGTAGAGTAAGCTATGCGGTGCGAGCTACGTAGTGCAACCTACTACGGCAAGCTGTGTGGTGCACATCGGCTATATGGTGCAAGCTATGTGATGCAAGCTCTACGGTGCAGTGTATGTATGGTGCAATGAATGTGTGGTGCAAGCTGCCAGATTTCCCAAACATGTAGGGCAAGCTATGTAGCCTGGAATTGCCAGCCAGCGCACGGGGCGCCCAAGAAGCGCACACGGCCTGGCACCAACCGAAAGCCAAAACATGCCAGCCAGCGCACTGGACGCCCAAGATGCGCCCACGGCCATGCACAAGCCGAAAACTAAAACAATACCTTGCTGAAGAAAATACCATATGCAATTGTGAGTTCGCGGTTGTGAAAGTCGTCGTCGGTGAAGCTTATGGAGCGACGAACCGTGTGAAGGGTGTGTCAGCATGGATGCAGAAGACGCACGCGAACGGTGCCACTGCGACCTTCGGTGAAGCTCCCTATGGGGCCATGGAACGTGTGAAGGGCGTGACGGTAAGCCGTAACGGGTGCGGGGGACGCATGCGAGAGACGCCACTTGGGCCTGGGTGGAGCTCACTAAAGGACCACGCACCGTGCGAGGGGTGTGCCGACATGGGTGGCGGGCACGCATGCAAGCGGTGCCACTGGGACCTTCGGTGGAGCTCCCTGTGGGGCCGCGAAAAATGCGAGGGGTGTGCCGAAATGGGTGGCGAGCACGCGTGCGAACGATGCCACTCAGACCTTCGGTGGAGATCCCTATTGGGCCACGACACGTGTGAGGGGTGTGCCGGCATGCGTGGCGGGGACGCATGCGAACGGTGCTACTGGAACCTTCGGTGGAGCACCCTGTGGGGCCACGACACGTGTGGGTGTGTGTGTGTGTGTGCCTCTATGGGTGGCCAGGATGCATGCGAACGGTGCCTATGGAACCTTCGATGAAGTTCTCTGCTGGGCCACGGAACGTGTGAGGGGTGTGCCGAAATCGGCGGCGGGCACGCATGCAAACGGTGCCACTCGGACCTTCGGTGGACCTCCCTATGAGGCCACGAAACGTGTGAAGGGTGTGCCCACATGGGTGGCGGGGACGTGTGCGAACGGTGCCACTGGAACCTTCGGTGGAGCCCCTATGGGGTCACGAAACGTGTGAGGGGTGTGCCGAAATGGGTGGCGGGCACGCGTGCGAACGATGCCACTCGGACCTTCGGTGTAGCTCCTTCTGGGGCCGCAAAACGTGTTAGAGGTGTGCTGACATGCGTGGCGGGGACGCACGCGAACGGTGCCAGTGGAACCTGCGGTGGAATCCCCCATGGGGCCACGACACGTGTGGGGTGTGTGTGTGTGTGCCTATCTGGGTGGCGGGGATGCATGCGAACGGTGCCAATGGAACCTTCGATGAAGTTCTCTGTGGGGCCACGAAACGTGTGAGGGGTGTGCCGAAATGGGTGGCGGGCACGCATGCGAACGGTGCCACTCGGACCTTCGGTGGAGCTCCATATGAGGCCACGAAACGTGCGTGGGGTGCGACGACATGCGTGGCGGGGACGCATGCGAACGGTGCCACTCGGACCTTCGGTGGAGCTCCCTATGAGGCCACGAAACGTGCGAGGAGTGTGCCGAGATGGGCGGCGGGGACGCATGCGAACGGTGCCATTGGGATCTGCAGTGGAGCTCCCTACACTCAAAACTTATGCTAAGAAATCTTCCAGTAAGAAATTGAGATCCAGCTTCGCTGAATTGCTTATCCCTCTTGCGAGAGCCAGCTTTGAAGCGTGCAGTTTCTTTGCGCAGCGCGGCGCCAGCGTTGATGGTTTTGATAAAGATTGCGCCGGTGATGATGCCGATTGCGGGGCGGGGAGCCCTGCAGCAATGCATGAAACACAACATGCAGGAACATGTGGAGAACAATGTGGCGGGGGATGTGGACGAAGACCGGCGGGAAATCAGAAGGAAGATCTGGAGAAAGATCTGGGGAATATCTACAGTAGAAGAGATATCTCGAAGAAGACCCCAGTGAAGATCTGGGTGAAGATCTGGACGAAGATTTGGAGAAGATCTGGGGGAAGATCTGGAGGAAGATCTAGAGAAGCATCTGGTGGAAGATCTGGGGGAGGTCTAGAGGAGAGATCTCGAGGAAGACCCAGGTGAAGATCTGGGTGAAGATCTGGGTGAAGATCTACGGGAAGATCTGGGTGAAGATCTGGGGTAATATCTGGAGAAAGATCTGGAGAAAGATTTAAAGGGAAATCTAGAGGAGAGATATCGGGCAAGATCTGTGCGGATTTCTGGGGGGGATCTGGAAAAGATCTGGAAGATTGGAAGAAAAATCTGAGGGATGATCTGGGGAAGAGATCTCGGGGAAGATCTGGGTGAAGATCTGGGCGAAGATCTGGGAAAAAACTGGAGGAAGATCTGGAGGACATCTGAAGATACATCTGGAGGAGAGATCTCGAAGATCTGTGTGAATATCTGGTTGAAGATCTGGAGGAAGATCTGGAGAAGATTTGGGGGAAGATCTGGGGGAAGATCTGGAGAAACATCTGGTGGAAGATCTGGAGGAGAGATCTGGGGAAACATCGGGACGAAGATCTGGGTGAAGATCTGGGGGCAGATCTGGACACAGATCTGGGGGCGGATCTGGAGGAAGATCTGGAGGAGAGATCTGGGGGAAGATCTGGAGGAGAGATTTCGGGGAAGTCTGGGTGAAGATCTGGGGGGAGATCTGGAGATCTGGGGCAAGATCTGGAGGAAGATCTGGGGGAAGATTTGGAGGAGAGATCTCGGTGAAGATCTGGGTGAAGATCTAGGGTAATATCTGAGAGAATATATGAAGGAAGAGCCGCGGGGAAATCAGGAAGAATATATCGGAAAATATGTTTAGGGAGTATCTGGAGCAGGATTGGGCGGCACATCTTGAGGCAGCACTGGGGAGAGATGTGGACGATGATCTGGAAGAAGATCTGGAAACCTAGAGGAAGATCTGGGATGGAAAAAAATCCAAAATGAGGTAAGGAGGAACAAATGACGGAAAATCTGGAGGGACAGTCCGGGAAGGAATCTAGGACAACGTATCGGGGAAGATCTGGAGGAAGATCTTGTAAAAAAAAAAAAAAAAAAAAAAAAAAAAAAAAAAAAAAAAAAAAAAAAAAAAAAAAATCGTAATGAAAATCTGGGTGTGAAGATCTGGGGAGACAGCTGGGCAAATATCCAACGGAAACCCTGGCGGCATATGCGGACGGCGCTAAAGATCCCCACGTCATGGTTGCCAGCGTGAACCCAAAACTGAGATGTCTTACTCTAGATGTGCAAGCTGCGCTGTGCAAAGTACGTGGTGCAAGAACTGTGGTGCAAGCTATGTGATGGAAACTGCGTGGTACAAGCTATGTGGTGCACACTGTGTGGTCTAAGCTATGCGGTGCAAGCAGCATAATGCAATACGCGTGGTGTGAATTATGGTGTGGTAGTTACGTGATGCAAGATACGCGGTGCAAGCTGTGGGGGCGGAAACTGTGTGGGGGGCAGCTCTGCGGTGCAAGCTACGTTGTGCAAGCTACGTGTGTGGTATACATTACGTGGTTATACATTCGTGATGTAAGCTACGTGTTACAAGCTATGTGCTGTAAGCTATGCGATGTAAGCCATGTGCGATGTGGTGCAGGCTATGCGTTGCAGGTTACGTGGTCAAAGCTACGTGGTGAAAGCTACGTCGTGCAAGCTATATAGTGCAAGTTACGTGATGTAAGCTGTCTGATCAAAAAAGGTATACAAGCAATGTGGTACCATACGTATGTGGTGCAAGTTACGTGGTGCGAAAGCTATAGTGTTCAAGCTGCATGGTGAGAGCTGTGTAGCGTAAGATATGCGGTGCAAGCTACGTAGTACAACCTACTACGGCAAGCTGTGTGGTGCACATCGGCTATATGGTGCAAGCTATGTGATGGAACCTGCGTGGTACAAGCTATGTGGTGCACACTGTGAGGTCTAAGCTATGCGGTGCAAGCAGCATCATGCAATACGCGTGGTGTGAGTTATGGTGTGGTAACTACGTGATGCAAGGTACGCGGTGCAAGCTGTGGGGGCGGAAACTGTGTGGGGGCAGCTCTGCGGTGCAAGCTACGTTGTGCAAGCTACGTGTGTGGTATACATTACGTGGTTATACATTCGTGATGTAAGCTACGTGTTACAAGCTATGTGCTGTAAGCTATGCGATGTAAGCCATGCGCGATGTGGTGCAGGCTATGCGTTGCAGGTTACGTGGTCAAAGCTACGTGGTGAAAGCTACGTCGTGCAAGCTATATAGTGCAAGTTACGTGATGTAAGCTATCTTGTCAAAAAAGGTATACAAGCAATGTGGTGCCCTACGTATGTGGTGCAAGTTACGTGGTGCGAGATATATATATATATATATGCCAAATAAACATAGTTGGAAACAAAAACAAACTCCTGAAGAACCATACCATATGCAATTGTGAGTTCGCGGTTGTGAAAATCGTCGTCGGTGGAGCTGCTGATGGAGCGACGCATCGTGAGAAGGGTGTGTCCGCATGGGTGCAGAAGACGCACGCGAACGGTGCCACTCGGACCTTCGGTGGAGCTCCCTATGGGGCCACGGAACGTGTGAACGGCGTGACGGTGAGCCGTAATGGGTGCGGGGGACGCATGCGAGAGACGCCACTGGGGCCCTGGGTGGAGCTCACTAAGGGGCCACGCACCGTGCGAGGGGTACGACGACATGCGTGGCGGGGACGCATTCGAACGGTGCCACTGGGACCTTCGGTGTAGCTCCCTGTGGGGCCACGAAACGTGTGAGGAGTGTGCCGAGATGGGCGGCGGGGACGCATGCGAACGGCGCCATTGGGACCTGCAGTGGAGCTCCCTACATTCAAAACTTGCTAAGAAATCTTCCGGTAAGAAATTGAGGTCCAGCTTCGCTGAATTTCTTAGCCCTCTTGCGAGAGCCAGCTTTGAAGCGTGCAGTTTCTTTGCGCAGCGCGGCGCCAGCGTTGATGGTTTTGATAAAGATTGCGCCGGTGATGATGCCGATTGCGGGTCCGGGGGCCCTGCAGCAATGCATGAAACACGATATGCAGGAACATGTGGAGAAAAATGTGTCGGGGGATATGGACGAAGACTGGCGGGAAATCTGCAGGAAGATCTGGAGAAAGATCTGGGGAATATCTACGGTAGAGGAGATATCTCGAGGAAGACCCCGGTGAAGATCCGGGTGAAGATCTGGACGAAGATTTGGAGAAGATCTGAGGGAAGATCTGGAGGAAGATCTGGAGAAGCATCTGGTGGAAGATCTGGGGGGGTCTAGAGGAGAGATCTCGAGGAAGACCCGGGTGAAGATCTGGGTGAAGATCTGGGTGAAGATCCAGGGGAAGATCTGGGTGAAGATCTGGAGTAATATCTGGAGGAAGATTTGGAGGAAAATCTAGAGGAGAGATATCGGGCAAGATCTTGGGGGATATCTGGGGGGAGATCTGGACAAGATCTGGGGGGAATTCTGGTGGAAGATTGGGGAAGACCTAGGGAAGATCTAGGGAAGAGATCTCGGGAAGATCTGGGGGAAAATCTGAGGGAAGATCTGGGGGAAGAGATCTCGGGAAGACCTGGGTGAAGATCTGGGCGAAGATCTGGGAAAAATCTGGAGGAAGATCTGGAGGAAGATCTGAAGACACATCTGGAGGAGAGATCTCGAAGATCTGGGTGAAGATCTGGTTGAAGATCTGGAGGAAGATCTGGAGGAAGATCTGGAGAAACCATCTGGTGGAAGATCTGGAGGAGAGATCTTGGGAAAGATCTGGGCGAAGATCTGGGTGAAGATCTGGGGGCAGATCTGGACAAAGATCTGGGGGCAGATCTGGAGGAAGATCTGGAGGAGAGATCTGGGGGAAGATCTGGAGGAGAGATTTCGGGGAAAGTCTGGGTGAAGATTTGGGGGGAGATCTGGAGTCTGGAGAAGATCTGGGGCAAGATCTGGAGGAAGATCTGGAGAAAGATCTGGGGGAAGATTTGGAGGAGAGAATTGGTGAAGATCTGGGTGAAAATCTGGGTGAAGATCTAGGGAAATATCTGACAAATTATATGAAGGAAGAACCGTGAGAAATCTGGAAGAAGATATCGGAAAATATATTGAGGGAATATCTGGAGCAGGATTGGGCGGCACATCTGGAGGCAGCTCTGGGGAGAGATGTGGACGATGATCTGGAAGAAGATCTGGAAAACTAGAGGAAGATCTGGGGAGCGAAATGAGGAAGAAGTGGAAGAAATCCAAAAGGAAGGTCAGGAGGAACAAATGGCGGAAGATCTTGGGGAAGATCTCGAGGGAGATATTGGGAAAGATCTGGAGGAAAGTCCGGGAAGGAATCTAGGACAACGTATCGGGGAAGATTTGGAGGATGATCTTGTAAACAATTGGAACACTCTGAATGAAAATCTGGGTGTGAAGATCTGGGGAGACAGCTGGGCAAATATCCAACGGAAACCCTGGCGGCATATGCGGACGGCGCTAAAAATCCCCACGTCATGGTTGCCAGCGTGAACCCAAAACTGAAATGTCTTACTCTAGATCTGCAAGCTGCGCTGTGCAAAGTACGTGGTGCAAGCACTGTGATGCAAGCTATGTGATGGAAACTGCGAGGTACAAGCTATCTGGTGCACACTGTGTGGTTTAAGCTATGCGGTGCAAGCAACATAATGCAATATGCGTGGTGTGAATTATGGTGTGGTAATTACGCGATGCAAGATACGCGGTGCAAGCAGTGGGGCGGAAACTGTGTGTGGGGGTAGCTCTGCGGTGCAAGCTACGTTGTGCAAGCTACGTGTGTGGTATACATTACGTGGTTATACATTCGTGATGTAAGCTACGTGTTTACAAGCTATGTGCTGTAAGCTATGCGATGTCAGCTATGTGCGATGTGGTGCAGGCTATGTTTTGCAGGCTTCGTGGTCAAAGCTACGTGGTGAAAGCTATGTGGTGCAAGCTGTATGGTGCAAATTACATCATGTATGCTAGATTGTGAAAAGTATACAAGCAATGTGGTGCCGTACGTATGTGGTGCAAGTTACGTGGTGCGGAAGCTATAGTGTTCAAGCTGCATGGTGAGAGCTGTGTAGAGTAAGCTATGCGGTGCGAGCTACGTAGTGCAACCTACTACGGCAAGCTGTGTGGTGCACATCGGCTATATGGTGCAAGCTATGTGATGCAAGCTCTACGGTGCAGTGTATGTATGGTGCAATGAATGTGTGGTGCAAGCTGCCAGATTTCCAAAACATGTAGGGCAAGCTATGTAGCCTGGAATTGCCAGCCAGCGCACGGGGCGCCCAAGAAGCGCACACGGCCTGGCACCAACCGAAAACCGGAAAATGCCAGCCAGCGCACTTGACGCCCAAGATGCGCCCACGGCCATACACAAGCCGAAAACAAAAAATACCGGTTGTGAAAATCGTCGTCGGTGGAGCTGCTGATGGAGCGCCGAACCGTGTGAAGGGTGTGTCAGCATGGGTGCAGAAGACGCACGCGAACGGTGCCACTGCGACCTTCGGTGGAGCTCCGTATGGGGCCACGGAACGTGTGAAGGGCGTGACGGTGAGCCGTACTGGGTGCAGGGGACGCATGCGAGAGACGCCACTGGGGCCCTGGGTGGAACTCACTCAGGGGCCACGCACCGTGCGAGGGGTGTGCCAAAATTCGCGGCGGGCACGCGTGCGAGCGGTGCCACTCGGACCTTCGGTGTAGCTACCTGTGGGGCCGCGAAACGTGTGACGGGTGTGCCGAAATGGGTGGCGGGCACGCGTGCGAACGGTGCCACTCCGACCTTCGGTGGAGATCCCTATTGGGCACCGACAGGAGTGAAGGGTGTGCAGGCATGCGTGGCGGGGACGCATGCGAACGGTGCTACTGGAACCTTCGGCGGAGCACCCTGTGGCGCTCCTGGGCGCTCCCCGGCTCTCCCAGGCGCTCAAGCGCTCCCAAGTGTTCCCAGGCGCTCCCAGGCGCACCCTGGCCGGCCCCAAGACGTCCCACGATTAAGCTGGCCCAAGGTCCACCAGACAGCCCTCAGACTGCTCTGAAGGTCCTAGGACTGCCCTACAGGATCTTCAGAGAACCCCAATACGGCCTGTAAAGGCCCCCGAGACGGCCTCCGAAGGCGCCAATGGCTCAAAAGCCCCCTCAGCCTCAAAAGATCACGAAACGCCCCACGAGGGCCCCAGTGGACCCCACCTGGTTTTCCTCAACGACTAGGGCAACGCGCATCTCACTAGCATGGCTGGAGTATCGGCCGACATTTGACCACACAAGTGTCTCCACAAAGCGGGGGGCGGCGTGATCCGCAAGAGGCTTCATCGATTCCAGCTTCAGCGCTCTCGCCCTACACCTCGCCAGTCCGCCCGCATACTTTGTCCCGCCAGCCCCGGCCTCCCGCCTGCGCGTTCGCCAGCGTCTGCTTGCTTCTCGTTCCCTCTCTCCCTCTGCGTCGCCGCGTAACACAGACTGCCTGGAGCATGGGCGCTGGCGCGATCTCTTCTGCGATTGTGGCACATCCCTCGGTGCCTCGCCGGCCTCAACTCCAGCCCAGTGCCAGTGAATCTTCAGTTGTGCCAGCACCGTGTAGCGATGCGAATGCGAGGTCGAGAACTTAAAACTTCGCGCCACGATCCGATTGCGCCCAACGCACAGGAGGACGAAGGGGCGAGCAGGGAGAGCGAAGGAGGCGATCAAGGGAACTTCAAGACTTGCCATATCGAGAAAGCCGCACGCGGGCGCCCTGCCACGACCAACTCATGCCTGAATGGCTGCAGCCAAAGCGGATAACGGACAGCGGGGGTACGAGGGGGTGGGAGGGGTCAGGGGGGAGGGGGACTGAGACGGGAGCGGGGGGCGCGGGACGGAGGAATGAGGGGCAAGGGGAGAGGGAGGGGGGCTCCGCTTCATGAGCTGACATGGGGAACCACCCCAGGTGGCTCTTCCCAGGGCCCGAAAGCCCACGCACGCGTCCTGCATAGCGTCGACGATGGTCTTCTGGGCATCGGCCTGTGCGCGCCCCCGCCAGGATGGGGCGCTGCCCGAAGCAGAGGGCTTACAACTCAATCGTTCCGAGCTGCGTCGACTTCGGCATTCAGGAGTCAGACGGTCCAGTGCGCACTCAGGGCATTCACAGAAGGCTTCTGCGGAAATTCGGACTCATGGCTAGATGTCCCGCTGCGTGCACTTCCGGCCTGTCCTGGCACCAAAGACGGCGCAATGCCAGAAGGCCCCCAGCATACGACTACAGTCCGCAGGCACTGGGAACTACGAGCTCCCGGACGCAGACTCACAGGCGCGCGCACGCTCACACGTGCACGCGCACACCTCTGGCTCGGCAGCGTGTTGCGCGGCATCCTCGCGGGGTCCGACGCCTCGGAGCGACCAATGAGCGTGGCACCGTGCGATGGGGGGCAAAGACAGGACAAGCAAGGCGGACAAGAGAGAGAGAGAGAGAAGGAGCAGGCTGCGCACGCTCGCCCATAGTGAACTACGGGTGGCGCAGCGGAGACGCTCTCGAGGGGACATACCTTGGAGACACTCTCGCCAGGGACTGAAGCCAGCCATGCCTGGAGGATCTGGATGCGACGAGGTCCGAAGGGGGGAGGCGAGGAAGTGTATGCCGCGCATTGTGGGGGTGCGCGCGCACTCGCACGTGCACAGGAAATGAAGGGACGGAACAAGACAAGACAGGACGCGACGGGGCACTCGCATCTAGTCAGCGGGTGTACCCCTACTGCTCCTCAGCATGGAAAGAGACAGACATGCCATGACAATGCGGTCCGTGGGCAAGGGCTCGTATGGAAACACAAAACACTGCTTGCATTGATTACTGGTCCCGGCTGCCGGCGCGTGCGCCGCGACAGTTGAGTATACGACGCACATGCCCGAGCAAGTTTGGGACGAACTCCTTGTACGGGCGACCGATGCGCCTGACGTACCTGTCCGTGAGTGGCCGCGCGATGCTCGGAACAGAGGAGTCGGTCCTCAGCGGGTGGCCACGTGGAGCGCGAGGAACGTGTCCAGATAGCTGGAGCTTCCAGGACGTCAACTGCCTGCTCGATGGTACGTGTCCGTGTGCCGTCGACACGGAGAGAGGCCGGACCAGGTCCAAAACTGGGACCAGGATGGCACAGGGCAGGACAAGCAGCCAGCCAGCCACAGACACCGACTGACCTGCAGACAGACTGGCAAACATACAGAAAAGAGAGAAGGCGGGTGCACTGACAGACGCAGTCATAGATAAGCTGTCACGGACAGAAGCAAGCCCCCACAGGAAAAGGAACGGGAAGACACAAAGGCAAAGGCATAAGTTGAGACATGGAGTCAGAGACAAAAAGGCCTAGACATTCACAAAGCAGAAGTCGCAGCAGAAGCGAAAGTGGAAGCAGGAAGTGAAAACGGTTCGATGAAGCATCGGTGAACAGGGAAGCGCGACACCACACAAGGGCCTCCAGGCTATTGAACAGGAAGGACTTGCCCAACACCCCTCGGATGCGGGTCTGCTGCTCCTGAGCCCACCAAGGCGGGCGCATGCGAGATCGGACTCGAGACGAGCACCGTCGCTGGACAACGCCGCGGCGGAAGCGGCTTGGAAGACGAAAGAAACAAGGCCCTTTCCGCTTTGAACACGTGCTGACTACTCCCATTTCGAACGTGGTCGGCACCATCTTACTGTGCTGCTTGAGCGCCTTCGACTTGCGGATGTTTGTCTCGTCTCGAGCCGACGTTTGCTCCGAACAGGCACACTCACACAAGACCTGGTGTAAAACAGGGCTAGGATCGGGATACATCGCTCCAGAGCGTTCCGGAGCGCTCTCAGAGCGTTCTGGAACGCTCTGGAGCGGCCGCGGCGCCCAATACATCCTCCAAACCCGCCGGCTCTCGGAGATTTCGAGCTATCCCGATCCGATTTTGTCCCGATCTTCGCGTCGTTTTAGGGTGTCCCACACTGAGTTCGAAAGTCGCCGCTCGGCGAGGGGCCTGATGCGATGCCGCGCAGGCCTCCCGGGCTGGAGGCGCCGCGCATGGCCTCCGCCTTTTTTCGCGGTGCTGGCCATGGGCCTCCGGGCTTGAAGGGGCCCAAAGACACACAAATAAATGCACACAAATAAAAATGTGCCCCACATCTTCCTGTATCTTCTGGGATTTTGTCTTCCCCTGCCACTTCCCATATTTTCCCATATTTCCCTGGGACTCGACGATTGAGTGTGTCTGTGTGTGTTTTTCCCCTCCTGAGGGCTGCCACCGTCGTATGACTCGAACCTTCGCGCGCGCGCGCCCTTCACGCGCACTCGAGCTCTCGGGGAACCCCAAATGCGATGAGGTCTCCACGTTTGGATCGCCGTTCCCGGCACGATTCGCTCCAGCCCCCGAGCGCTCCAGACGACAAGCATGGCGACATTCTCGAGCCACGTTCGGCCGCGGCGACAAGGACCCACCCCCGAGGCTGGGTAGTCGAAGCCAATCTGGCGCCAATCTGGCAGGCCCAATCTGGCAAACGGGGGCAATCTGGCGAGGGAGCCGACGCGAATCCAGTCTGGCGAATGACCCAAATCATCCAGTTTGGCCAGGCCAGATTGGCCCTTGGGGCCCAATCCAATCTGAAAGTCTGGCCTTCGACTACCCCCCGAGGGTAAAACGTACAAGGATAAGACCGGCTAGAACTTCGCTCCGCTCTTTTCCTCCCCGGGCTCCGCCCTCCCGCTCCCTCCGCTCGGGTCCGTGTCCCCTCTCGCCTGGCCCTCACCCCCGACCCAACCGTCCTCTCCCACTGCTTTGCCTTCCCCCCCCCCCTGCCCCTTCCCCCCCCCCTCCACCTTCCTCCTCCCTCTCTTCCTCCCTCCATAGCACCCCAAGAGGCCCCCAAGAGGTCTCCAAGACGGCCGCAGATGCCTAAAAAAGGTCCTCCAGAAGGCCCGAAGAGGCCAAAATCATTGGCTGTCCTGAGGTTGTCGAAAGATTTGGCATTTCCTTCTGTTCGGCCTTCCGACGGCCCTATGCACTCCCTGACTCCCTCGCCTTGCCGACGCAGCGCGGGCCGCCCTCGGGGAGCAGCGGATGCAGACGGCACGCTGTCCTCCGACTTCGCGTGCACGGGCGGCACGAAGGCCTGGCGCTGGTTCCACACCCCGTACGCCTGCTGGAGAACGCAGCGGCGGGGGAGGCAAGACCCGGAGCGGGCAGGGGGCGAGGTAGATCCCGGATCTGCGCTCCAGAGCCCAGGCAAGGCTCAGCAGATGCTCGGAGCGCCAGTGGGAACTGAAAGAGCTCGAATCGATGCACCACTGAACCAGGTGCACCACACGCTCTGCGGCAACTTATCACCCACTGGCCACGGGCATGTCGGCCGAGAAGACTTAGGAAGTACTTTCTCTGGGAACACTTCGCAGAGCTTCGGAGCAAGGCCCCGAAGTGAAGGAGTGCAGATCCCTGCGTTGCCATACCAGGGTCTCAAAGACTCGGGGCAAGCGTGCGTTACAGTGGGCCTGCTTACCGCCCACGTACCACACAACGGGCTCACCCCCCAAGAATTCACGCCTCCTGCCCCTCCTGCTTGCCTTCCTCATATTCCTGCCTCTCACCATCCACAAGCCTCATTCCCCTTTCTCTGCACATTGCCATTGTTTCCCCTTCCCCACATTACCCTCCCCTTCAGTTCCCCGTCCTCGTCGTGCTCCTATTCCTCCTCCCACTGCTCATTCTTCTCCTCCTCCGCATCCTCCTCATCCACCACCTCCTCCACCTCCTCTTCCATCAGCAACATCATCATCATCAGCAGCAGCAACAACAGCAGCAGCATCAGCATCGACATCATTATCAACACATTATTAGTAGTCTTCTTCATCATCGTACTCAGCAGCATCATCATCGTCGTCATCATCCTCAGCGTCATTATCATCAGCAGCAGCAGCATGAGCATGAGCATCAGCATGAGCATCATCATCATCAGCATCAGCATGTTCGTCATCATCAGCATTATCATCATCCTCCTCATCATCATCAGCAGCATCAGCATCATCGTCATAGTCATCGTAATCGTCATCATCATCGCCACCATCAGCATCATCATCAGCAACAGCATCATCAACAGTAGCATCATCACCTCCAACATCATCATCAGCAGCAGCATCATCGTCATCATCATTAGTACCATCATAATCAGCATCATCACCATCGCCATCATCACCATCAACATCATCAACATCGTCAGCAGCATCATCACCATCATCATCGGCATCATCGTCATCAACATCCTCATCATCCTCATCACCATCGCTATCGTCGTCGTGAACGTCATCGTCATCATCATATGCATCAGCAACATCAAAATCCAATCACGCCATCAACACCATCATCATCGTCGTCATCATCATCATCATCACCATCACCGTCATCATCGTAATCATCAAAAAACAGAATACCCAACACCATCAACATCTCACCATCTGACCATATCATCATCAGTAACATCACCACCACCACCACCACCTTCGCCGTCGTCTTCCTCATAATCAGCATCATCAACAACAGCATCATCATCATCAGCATCATCATCGCAGTCATCATCATCGCCACCGTCATTAGCATCGTCATCATCACCACATCCACAACCACCATCATCATCATCGTCGTCGTCATCATCGTCGTCGTGGTCGTCGTCGTCAACGTCATCACCAACATCATCACCATCAGCATCAGAATCAGCATCATCATCAGCAGCATCATCAGTATCATAATGATTCTCAGCTTCATCATCATAATCATCACAATCAAAATCATCATCATAATCATCATCATTTCCTATCATGGCATTATAATCCTCACCATCCTCATCTCACCAGCTCACCATCATGAGCATCAGCATCATCAGCAGCACCATCATCAAAATGACCACTGTCATCGTGATCATCATCACCACCACCATCATCATCATCATCATCATTATCACCAGCATCATCAGTATCACCACCATCATCATCATTACCACAAACACCATCACCATCACCATCAGCATCATCATAATTCTCATCAGCATCATAATCATCATCACCATGATCATGATCATCAATACCATCCTAATATTCGTCGCCCTTGTCATCGTCTCCACCCTCTTCTTCATCAGCATCATCACCATCACCACAAACCATGACCATCATCCTCGTCATCATCATCAGCATCATCATCAGCAGCATCATCATCAGCATCATCATCCTCTTCCTCATCATCCTCATCCTCATCATAATCAGCATCATCAGTACCACCCTTCCCCTCATATCCTCGCCTCTCAGCACCCCTTTTAAAGTATCCCAGGTCTACCTTACGAATCTGATGGTTCGGTGGATTAGAGCAGGCCTCTGCGTAGGGTCAATATGGGCGCTGTCGAGAACAATCACAAGAGCACCGCTTCGGAACACCGCCGCCGACGCAAAGAGCCCAAAAATTCTGCGCTGCTGCACCGGGTGCCCCACGGACTCTGCGGCAGCTTATCAAGGAATGCTGTCTCTGGGAGTGCTTCGCGACACTCCTCGGAGCAACGCCCCGAATGTGAGGAGCTCGGATGCCTACATCATAGCTACACCAGCTGCTCACGGACGTCAGCGAAAGCGCGCCGCCAACGTCACGAGCCCAAGGGCTGAAATCCCAGGAACCCATACCCTCCCTGCCCCTCAATCACCCCCCTTCCCTTCTTCTCCTGGTCATATTCCTCCTTGCCTTCCCCCCTGTCCTGCCCCTCCCCCACCCCCTGTCCTCGTCCCTCATGGCGTCCCGGGTCAACCTCGCGAATCTGTCAATTCGGGGGTCGGCGGAATGGCGCAGGCCTCTGTCGAGGACGATCAAAAGAGCAACGGCGACAGACCGCCGCAGCTCTGCTTCCGTACTCCGCCATACTCCGCCCTGTCTGCGGCAGCTTGTGACCCTCAGGCCACGAATGGAGGCCGAGAGGGCAGATTGACTGCCCGGGCAGCACGCGCTCGGGCGAAGAGCCGAGGCAAAGGGCCCGAAACTCTGCACTGCTGTGCCCGGGTGCCCCACGGCCTCTGCGGCAGCTTATCACCCACTGGCCACGGGCACGTCGGCCGAGAAGGCTTAGGG
>CAUYUJ010014752.1:27500-37235 GCA_963575745.1 Prorocentrum cordatum | reverse complement strand
TCCTCCTCCTCCTCCTCCTCCTCCTCCTTGCCTTCCTCGCTTTCCTGCCCCTCCCCCTCCCCTCTCATCGTCCCCTTAACCTCCCAGGTCAACCTCGCGAATCTATCAGCTCGGGGGTCGGTGGCACGGCGCAGGCCTGTCGAGGACGATCACAAAAGCAACGGCGACAGACCGCCGCAGCTCTGCTTCCGCACTCCAACCGGTACGCGGCAGCTTGTGACCCTCAGGCCACGAATGAAGACCGAGAGGGCTATTAGACTGCCGGGGCAGCAGCACACGCTCGGGCGAAGAGCCCAGACCCCATTACGCGCTGCCGCTGGGGATGCCCGCAGACTCTGCGGCGGCGCGCGTCCCACGGCCCAAGAGCAGCTTGCCCAGGCAAGGCTGCGCAACTGTTCGGAGCGCCGTTGGCGACGCCGAGAGCCCGAGTCGCTGCGCCCCCACAGCACCAGGCGCACCGCAAGCTCTGCGGCAGCTTGTCACCCACTGGCCACGAGAAGGATGGCACAAAAGGCTTTTGAACGGCCTGAGCGGGCAACGCCCTGCAGCTGCTGAGGGATCCCGACCCGTGCGCTGCTGCAGCAGAAGATGCGAAGAAGAAAGGCTCGAGGCGGCAGCTTGCCGCAACTCTTCGGGGCACCGCCGCAGACGCAAAGAGCCAGAAACTCTGCGCTGCTGCACAGGATGCCCCACGGACTCTGCGGCAGCTTATCACCCTCTGGCCACGGGCACGTCGGCCGAGAAGGCTTAGGAACTGCCGCCTCTGGGAGTGCTTCGCGACGCTGTTCAGGACAACGCCACGAATTTCAGGAGCTCAGGTGCCTACAGAATAGCAGAACCAGGTGCTCACAGACGTCTGCGAAAGCGCGCGGGATCCTGGGTCTGTTTACCGCCCACGTGACGAACCCAAAGGCGGAGTTCCCAGGAGCCCACGCCCTCCCTACCACCTGACCCCCCTTCACTTCTTCTCCTTCTTCTCCTGGCCCTCCTCCTCCTCCTCCTTGCCTTCCTCCCTTTCCTGCCCCTCCCCCTCCCCTCTCCTCGTCCCCTTAACCTCCCAGGTCAACCTCGCGAATCTATCAGCTCGGGGGTCGGTGGAACGGCGCAGGCCTGTCGAGGACGATCACAAAAGCAACGGCGACAGACCGCCGCAGCTCTGCTTCCGCACTCCGACTGGTATGCGGCAGCTTGTGACCCTCGGGCCACGAATGAAGACCAGAGGGCTATTAGACTGCCGGGGCAGCAGCACACGCTCGGGCGAAGAGCCCAGACCCATTACGCGCTGCCGCAGGGGATGCCCGCAGACTCTGCGGCGGCGCGCGTCCCACGGCCCAAGAGCAGCTTGCCCAGGCAAGGCTGCGCAACTGTTCGGAGCGCCGTTGGCGACGCCGAGAGCCCGAGTCGCTGCGCCGCCACAGCGCCAGGCGCACCGCAAGCTCTGCGGCAGCTTGTCACCCACTGGCCACGAGAAGGATGGCACAAAAGGCTTTTGAACGGCCGGAGCGGGCAACGCCCTGCAGATGTTGAGGGATCCCGACCCGTGCGCTGCTGCAGCAGAAGATGCGAAGAAGAAAGGCTCGAGGCGGCAGCTTGCCGCAACTCTTCGGGGCACCGCCGCCGACGCAAAGAGCCAGAAACTCTGCGCTGCTGCACCGGGTGCCCCACGGACTCTGCGGCAGCTTATCACCCACTGGCCACGGGCACGTCGGCCGAGAAGGCTTAGGAACTGCCGCCACTGGGAGGGCTTCGCGACGCTACTCAGGACAACGCCACGAATTTCAGGAGCTCAGGTGCCTACGGAAAAGCAGAACCAGGTGCTCACAGATGTCTGCGAAAGCGCGCGGGATCCTGGGTCTGCTTACCGCCCACGTGACGAACCCAATGGCTGAGTTCCCAGGGAGCCACGCCCTTCCTTCCCCCATAGACCCCCTTCACTTCGTCTCCTGGTCCTCCTCCTCCTCCTCCTCCTCCTCCTCCTCCTCCTCCTCCTCCTCCTCCTCGCCTTCCTCCCTTTCCTGCCCCTCCCCCTCCCCTCTCCTCGTCCCCTTAACCTCCCAGGTCAACCTCGCGAATCTATCAGCTCGGGGGTCGGTGGCACGGCGCAGGCCTGTCGAGGACGATCACAAAAGCAACGGCGACAGACCGCCGCAGCTCTGCTTCCGCACTCCGACCGGTACGCGGCAGCTTGTGACCCTCAGGCCACGAATGAAGACCAAGAGGGCTATTAGACTGCCGGGGCAGCAGCACACGCTCGGGCAAAGAGCCCAGACCCAATTACGCGCTGCCGCAGGGGATGCCCGCAGACTCTGCGGCGGCGCGCGTCCCACGGCCCAAGAGCAGCTTGCCCAGGCAAGGCTCCGCAACTGTTCGGAGCGCCGTTGGTGACGGCGCAGGCCTCTACGCAGGGTCAGCCTGGGCTCTGTCGAGGAGCTCAGGTGCCCACAGAATTTCCATACCAAGTGCTCACAGATGTCTGCGAAAGCGCGCGGGATCCTGGGTCTGCTTACCGCCCACGTGACCAACCCAATGGCTGAGCTCCCAGGGAGCCACGCCCTACCTTCCCCCATAGACCCCCTTCACTTCGTCTCCTGGTCCTCCTCCTCCTCCTCCTCCTCCTCCTCCTCCTCCTCCTCCTCCTCCTCCTCCTTGCCTTCCTCCGTGTCCTGCCCCTCCCCCTCCCCCCTCCTCGTCCCCCTAGCCTCCCAGCTCGGGCGTCGGTGGCACGGCGCAGGCCTGTCGAGGACGATCACAAAAGCAACGGCGACAGACCGCCGCAGCTCTGCTTCCGCACTCCGACCGGTATGCGGCAGCTTGTGACCCTCGGGCCACGAATGAAGACCGAGAGGGCTATTAGACTGCCGGGGCAGCAGCACACGCTCGGGCGAAGAGCCCAGACCCCATTACGCGCTGCCGCAGGGGATGCCCGCAGACTCTGCGGCGGCGCGCGTCCCACGGCCCAAGAGCAGCTTGCCCAGGCAAGGCTGCGCAACTGTTCGGAGCGCCATTGGTGACGCAGAGAGCCCGAGTCGCTGCGCCGCCACAGCACCAGGCGCACCGCAAGCTCTGCGGCAGCTTGTCACCCTCTGGCCACGAGATGGCACAAAAGGCTTTTGAACGGCCGGAGAGGGCAACGTCCTGCAGCTGTTGAGGGATCCCGACCCGTGCGCTGCTGCAGCAGAAGATGCGAAGAAGAAAGGCTCGAGGCGGCAGCTTGCCGCAACTCTTCGGGGCACCGCCGCCGACGCAAAGAGCCAGAAACTCTGCGCTGCTGCACCGGGTGCCCCACGAACTCTGCGGCAGCTTATCACCCACTGGCCACGGGCACGTCGGCCGAGAAGGCTTAGGAACTGCCGCCTCTGGGAGTGCTTCGCAGCTGTTGCGAACAACACCCCGAATGCTTAGAAACCAAATCCTGGCACTACCATACCCAGATGATCAGGCTCTGCGCAGGCGTGCGTTATCGAGGGTTCCTGGATGCCCTGTCACTAACCCACGGCTGGTTGGTTTTCTAGGAGCTCGCGCCCCCCCCCTTATAGATATACATATATACACAAATATGTGTATAACCCTCGTCCCCTCCGACCTCCAGAGGGGCTTAAGACAGCCTCAAGGGGGGTCCAAGACCCTCCAAGAGCGCCTCAAAACTGCCCAAAACCGCCAAAGCCCCCAATACTACCAAAGGGAACCCAAGACTGCCCAAAAGAGCCGCGAAACTGCCCAGAGAGCCCCAAGAGGCCTCCACGACTGCGCAAAGGGATGTCGCCAAGAAGGCCAACGCCGCCCCAAGATCAGCCCACGAGACCACAACAAGCTGTTAGTCCTCAGGGGACGGCGGTGTTTCGCCAGAGGCGTTTTCGAGAACACTGCAAGGCAAATCTCCACTTGCAGGATCTGGGCTGTGCTTCTGGGCGCGCTTCTCTCTCAAGAGACGGCTCAACAACACACCGCATTCAGTCTGGCGAGGAGAAGGAGGAGAGAAGAGGGAGCGGCAGGGGAAAAGGGGTTTAGATCAGGAAGAGCGGTGGACATCCAGCTGAGTGGTGTGCTAGGAGCACGTCCATGGGCAACAGCGCTAGCCAAATCATAGGCTAGGCCTCCCACACGGCTGTCACCCAGTAAGTCCTGGTATTCCTCCTCCTCCTTCTCCTCCTGCTCCTCCTCCTCCTGTTTCTCCTCCTCCTCCTCATCCTCCTCATCATCGTATTCCTCCTTCTACTCCTGCTCATCCTCCCCCACACCTCCTTTCCGTCCAGTTCCTCTTCCTCGCCCTCGTCCTCGTCGTCGTCCTCCTCCTCCTCCATCCCGTCTCCTCATACAAAATACGGCCTGTTGCACCCCAGACGTGACGCTGGGCGCCTCGCCTGAGACTTCCACACAGATCATGAAGCTTGAAAGTCAAAGAACACGCGGATGGAGGGAGGTCGCTTTCAAAATGGAGATGTCGCCTTACCGCCGCACGCAGTCGCCTAAAAGCTTGCAACGAAAAAGAAGGATAAAGAACTGGTCGTTTTCAAAATTGAGCTCTCGCCTCACCGCCCGCACATTCGCCTGAAAAGTGCTCAACTGTTGCACGGGTGGAAGGCGGTTCATGTCTCTAAATGGGGATCCTGCATTCGCGCCACGCACAGTGATTCTCATCAGATGCAGCGGTCACAAGGACAGAAGGCGGCTTCTTTTCAAAGCGGGGCGCTGCGCACACTCGTCTTTGCAAGCTTCCCAGAATTCAAAGGGTGGAGGACGGCTCAGTTTCAACATGGCGATACCGTGTTTGCAACTTTTGGGAACTGACAGATCAGACGTATGAAAGCACGCAACGGCTGCAAAGGATGACTGGCATGTCCTTTTCAGCATGGGGGCTCTCGCTTGAGACTCCCTTGAAGCTCATGGCCAGAAGCGCAACTCTGCACAGCATTTACAAATAAAGGGGTGCCCCTCTTTCGAATGAAATATCGTTGGACGCCTCGCTTAGCTGCGTAACCTTACATTATCGCATTCCGCACGCCAGCTCGTATTCAGAACGGAGATCTCGCTTAAAATGGCAGGCCCATGGGGAGCTGGTCTTTAATGAAGGCATTCCTGCGAGTGGAATGACAGGTTTGTGTGGAGTTCTGCAGAGGGGACCTGGGACAGGAGGGTGCCTCGGAGCATCGCTGATGCATCTTGGGTTTACACTAGATATCCTCCTCCTCATCATCATCTTCATCATCATCCTTTTCCTCCTGATCCTCATATTCCTCCTCTTCCCCCTCCTCCTCCTCCTCCTCCTCCTCCTCCTCCTCCTCCTCCTCCTCCTCGTCATCATCATCATCATCAGCAGCATCATCCTCATCGCCAGCAGCAAATCATCAGCATCATCAGGCAGCATCATCTGCAGCATCAACATCGTCACCACCATCGCCATCATCACCATCAGTTTCATTTTTTCGTATCATCATCATCATCATCAAAATCATCATCATCATCATCAGCAGCAGCATCATCATCACCGTCATCATCGTCATCAGCATCATCACCGTCATCATCCTTTCCTCCTCCCCTCCTCCTCCTCCTCCTCCCTCTCCGCCGGTCCTCCTCCTCCTCCTCCACCACGGTGCGGTGGTGCGCGATCCACCGTCGCCGGCCTGCGAAGTGTCTCTGCCTGGGGCTGGAAGCCAAGGGGGCCCTCCCCCCCCCCCATCTTGGCCAGAAACCAGAGGGCCCACCCTGCCCCCTTGGGAGATTCGGTCTCTTTACAACCAGAACAACCACTTTACAACCAGATGGGTTACTTTACAACCAAAATAGGATTGGCAAGTATGTTTGTTCATCGAGAACGTCCACTTTGCAACCAGAACGGCCCACTTTACAACCAGAACGGACCACTTTACAACCAGAACGGGCCGCTTTACAACCAGAACGGACCACTTTACAACCAGCTCAGAGTGGCCATGCGTGTTTGGGCGTTCCGCAAAGTGCTCCAGAGCAAGTGGGCGCTCTGAAAAATGCCCCAGAGCAATTGGGCGCTCTGAAAAATGCTCCAGAGCAAGTGGGCGCTCTCAAAAGTGCTCCAGGGCGCGCGGACGCTCTGAAAAAATGATCCAGAGCACGTGGGCGCTCCGGAGCCCGAGCGCCTGAACTCTCTGCGCAGGCCCCAGCGATGCCTCTGAACCCGAGCGCCTGAACGCCCCGCGCAGGCCCCAGCGATGCCTCTGAGCCCGAGGACCTGGACGCTCTGCGCAGGCCCCAGCGATGCCTCTGAGCCCGAGGACCTGGACGCTCTGCGCAGGCCCCAGCGACGCCTCTGAGCCCGAGCGCCTGGACGCTCTGAGCAGGCCCCAGCGATGCCTCTGAGCCCGAGCGCCTGGACGCTCTGGCGCTCTGAGCCCAGCAGACTAAGACAGGGCTTGCTAGCAGGGGCCAAGCGGCCTCAACAAGGGCCCCGTGCTCGCACGGGAATAAGCGACAGCATACGTAGGAAGGCTCAGGGCGACGCGCTGCCCATTTTAGGGATCACTCACAGGAAGCGAGCCCAGTGGCCTCCACAAGGGCCCAGCGCTCCAGGGAACTAGGCCATTGGCACCGCGGGTCTCTTGGGCCACGTTGGCCCCTGAAGCCCCACGGTGTTCTGCAAGGGGCTAAGTGCGCCCGCTCCAGTTGGCCCCCTGCTGCTCCTCGTCTTGGAAGATCGAGGTTCAACGTCCCGAATAAATGCAACTATTTCGAAGATCGTTTCTTCCAGCGTCAGCCACGGTGCCAGCGCAGCAACGCAGGTATCGTGCTCGGGCAGCAGCCTCAGCCACCGTGCCAGCGCAGCAGCTTGAGCCACCGTGACAGCGCATCACCGCCACCTTTGTGCCTGCTACCACCACACTTACCGCTGCAGCCCCGCTACCTCCACAATTCCGACTGACCCCCCGCTACTACCGCAAATCCCATTGCAGCCCAGCTACCACCACAGTTCCCACCGTTGCCTGGCGACCACCACAGTTGCCACCGCAGCTTCCCAACACCATGCAGTTCCCATTGTAGCCCCCGCTACCACCACATCTCCCACTACAGCTTTCCACTGCCATGCAGCTCCAGTCTTGGACGGGATCATGGTTTATTCGTATGTCCTGCGCGACTAGCCTTCGCCCGTCAGAAAAAAAGGCAGAGCAAGCAATGGCAGAACTGACCGACAGAGCTTAGAGAGCAGGTCAAAACTCGAATCCGCCCACCAGCACGCAACATGCCATAGCGCACCAGGTCGCCGCATCGCCAACTCGTGCGCAGTGCTTCTTCGTGCGCGATGGGCAACTTTACAACCAACATGCCTCAAAGAGCCCAAAGCCACCCTTGCGCTTGCCCACGGAGATTTCAGGGAAAGGCACGCGTGCATTCAATATGTGTTTTACTTGCCTGGTTGTAAAGTGCCCTTCCTGGTTGTAAAGTGCCCTTCTTGGTTTTTATAAGCTGGTTGTAAAGTGACCCATCTGGTTGTAAAGTGCGCTTCTGGTTGTAAAGTGACCCACACGCGCCCCCCCCCCCCCCCCAAAGCTCCCCGCCCTCCAAGAAGAACGAACCCAGAGGGTCCGTACCCCTCCCCCTCCCAGGAGAACGATTCGCGGGGTCCAGACCCCCCCCCCCCGCTCCTTCTGGGAAAACTGCCCGAGGCACTCGACGGATCCAGAACTCCCCCCCGCACACACCGGGAAATCATTCAGGAGGTCCGAACGCCCCCCTCCGCACCCACCTCCTCCCGGCAACGACGACGACGACGACGACGACGACGACGACGACGACGACGACGACGACGACGGCGCCGGCGCGGACGCCAGCGCCTACGACGACGCCGACGACGGCGAAAACATCACATCAGCGGCGGCGGCGGCGCACCTGCCGCGGGCGCCAGCGCCAGGCGCCGGCTGTGACACAGTGCTGCTAGGGCTCGATCCAGCTCTCTCAGTCTCCTACTGGGGCCCTACTGTGCCCTACCCTACTCTGCCCCATCGACTGCCCTCTATTCTACTCTACTCTACTCTACCGTAACCCTAACATGCTCGACTCCGCTTTATGTTGCTCCTACTATGTTCTTCTCAACTCCCAATCTACTCTACTCAGCTCGAATCTACTCTACTCAACTGCTACCCAACTCTACTCACCTACCCGTCTCTATTCGACTCTACTCTACTCTACTGCATTATAATATACATATCCCTATTCTACTCTACTCTGCCTTACTCGGCCCTACCCTACCATACCCCATACTACTCTACTCGATTCTACTCCATCCTACTCTACTCTACACCTATTATACTCGACTCTACGCCTACTCTGCTCTGTTCATCATCGTCGTCGTATGTGTCGTCCTCGTCGTCGTCGTCGTAGTCGTCGTCGTAGTCGGCGTCGTCGGCGTCGGCGTCGTCGGCGTCGGAGTCGGCGTCGGCATCGGCACCAGCGTCGGCGTCGGCGTCGATAGAATGCCACTAGGGCTCAAACCGGCTCTCCCAGTATCCTACTAGGGCTCTAGTGTACTCTGCCCTACTCTACCCCTGTACTCTCCTCTACTCTACTCTGCCCTACCCTGCTCTACTCTGCTCTACCCTACCGTACCCTAACATACTCTACTCTAGTGTTATTTGTGTCTACTCTACTCTACACATGTTCGACTCTACTCTCTTATGTTCTGCTTTACATATCCCTACTCTGCTCTAGCCTACTCTGCCCTAACCTACCATGTACCACCCTACTTCACTCGACTCTATTCTACCCTATGCCACTCGACTTCTATTATACTCTTTTCTACACCTGCTCTACTCTGCTCGTCGTCTTCATCTTTTCGTCTTCGCCGTTGTCGTCGTCGGCGTCGCCGGCCTCGCCGTCGGCGTCGTCGTCGTCGGCGGCGTCGGCGTCGGCGTCGGCGTCGGCACCGTGCGTCGTCGTCGTGCGTCGTGCGTCGTGCGTCATGCGTCGTGCGTCGTCGTCGTCGTCGCCGGGGAGGGGGGATCATAGAAAATTATGGAGCGATCGAAAGAATATTCAAATACGGCTCGGGAAAATCTGAGGGTTCCAATCAAATCCAGCCCTGGAGGCACGAACCGTGTGAGGCGTATGCAAAAAGTGGCTGGTCGACGCCGCCTCGGGGCCAGGGCGTTGTGGGCTCAAGAAAAAATGTTCTGGCCCTAGGACGGGGGGGGGGAATGCCTGGGCGCCGGAAACTCGAAAAGTTCCTCCGGCACTGGAAGAGGGGGAGGAGGGAGAAGGGAGGAGGCACTGCGCTGCATTGCATTACATTGCGTGGCACTCGGCTAACCAACTGTCGAACTATCTTCCTCCTCCTCCTCCCCCTCCTCCTCCACCTCATCCTCGATCGTCGTGCTCACTATACTGCCCTATTCTCCTGGAGTCTCGATCCTCAATTTCCTGCATCCTCCTCCTCCTCCTCCACCTCCTCCTCCTCCTCCCGCTCCTCCTCCTCCGCCCTCCCTCTCTCCCTCCCTCCCGCCCTCCCTCCCTCCCTTGCTCCCTCCCTCTCTTCCTCCTCCTCGTCCTCCTCCTCCTCCTCTTCCTCCTCCTGTGTATTCCTTCTCTCCCTTGAGAGTGGATTATTATTTCTCCTCCTCCTCCTCCTCCTCCTCCTCCTCCTCCTCCTCCTCTACCTCTCCTCCTCCTCCTCTTCCTCCTCCTCCTCCTTCTCCTCCTCCTCCTCCTCCTCCTCCTCTCTTCTTCCTCAGTCGCCTTCATTTCTCCACTTCCGCCTTATTCACGCTACTCGAT
>CAUYUJ010014752.1:0-22500 GCA_963575745.1 Prorocentrum cordatum | reverse complement strand
GCCGCCTGCTCTCTGCCGCGGACAGAGCCTCTGTTTGCTCCTCCGTGGCTCGAACAGCTCGCCCGCTCGGTACCGCGGCGGCAGGCGGCGGAACGGAGGGTTTTTTTACAGTGCACCGCTGACGAGCAGGCTCCAAGAGCAACAAGTTGCCTGGGACTGGAGGCCAGGGCCGGCGGAACGGAGGGGGGGAGGATGACGAGCAGGCAGCGGAGGAGGATCTGGAGGTGTGACAGCAGCAGGGCAGCCGCGCAGAGGTGGCCCGGCCATGCGAAAAAGGTGTCCGCGAAGGACCTCCAGCCGACGGTGGCAGCGCCACCGCCGCCCCTCCTCGTCCGCCTCCCGTTCCTTCCCCTCCCCCTCGGGACCCAAGCGAGCCCACGCCTCCCACGAAATGGTTGTGTACACCAGCTGCACGTTTTCTTGCACCAGCTGCGAGTCCCATACGTCCCGCGCTCCGGTTAGCTGACTTTAGAGGAAACAAGCCGCCCTCAAAGCAGGGACAGGGTTCCTGGATCAACTTGCCACTGGAGTGCTTCACTTTGGTACTGTAACTGATACATCACCCCACCTCCGAGGTGGGCTTCGACCTTGGGGACGGGGCAAGTCTCCTCAGCAGCGGACTGACGAAGCACCTCCTCCCCCTCCTCCGAAAAGAAGCATATGAAGGAACAGCAGCAGGGGCAAGAGGCCCTCCTCATCCTCATCCTCCTTCCCCACTCCCCTCTCTCGTGGGCTGCGGCCAGGCCATAGCCTGATCAACTGAAGAGAGACAGGGCGGCCGCGCTGCCTTCTTCATGTACGCTTCAGGCGGCGCTTCTGCAAGTTCCTCATCATCGTCGTCGTCATCTTCCTCCTCGCGCGACCATGGGGCGCGGCGAGGTGAGAGAGCAGGAGAAGCAGGTGGAGGTAGTTGGTGCCAGGTCAGACAGAACGGCCGGGACAGCCGCATGGACAGGGAAAGTGGCAACAGCAGCATCAACCTCGCAAAACGCAGGATCAGGAACAGGGTGGCAGCGTGGGGGCAGGGGAAAGCAGGAGAAGCAGGAGGAATAAGAAGGGGAAAGATGGAGACGAGTGAGAAGAAAATGAGGAAGAGGAGGAACGAGGAGGATAGGTGAGAAGGAGTGAGGAGAAGCACGATGACGAAGAGAAAACGGAAGGGGAGGAGCAGGAAGAAGACTGGGAAGGGGTCCCATGGCGCTCGGGGCAGATCCGCCGACCCCCGCTTGACGGGGGAGAGAAGGTGACTGAGATGGTTGGATGCTCCCCTCCCTCTTTCCCCCTTCCCTGGGGTCCAGAATCGCGTGAGAGATGGGTGTGCGAACTCGCCAACGCGCCTCCAGGGCTCGCTGCACCTGCAAGTCAACCACCAGTGACCTCCCAGATACCCAGGATACCTCCCAAGATGGCCCAGGAACGGCTCTGACACGCCGTAGGGCTCAAGAACAGCCAAGACGGCCGGAAGCCTGCCCGAGAGGCTTATTCTTCAAGAGGCTTACGCCGTCCCGCCGGCCCCCCGAAGAGGAAGTGTGCGGCGTCTGGTTCGGTATTTGTTTGCTGCTTCTCGTCGTGCTGCCTGCGTTTAGTTGCTGCCGGTTCGTCCTCCTCCTCCGCGTCCGTTGTGGGACCTCTTGGTGGCCATCTTGGGGGCCCTCTCGGAGGAGTTCTTCGTCAACCGCCCTGGGGCCCTCTTGGGCAGTCTCGTGGCCCTCTTCGGCCGTCTCCGGGCCCTTGCGCTTGAAAACCGCTCGGGCTTTTCGGGGCCGGTCTGGGAGGTCCTCGCGGGCCGCCAAGGGCCTTCAAGGTGCCCGAAAAGTCAGGAACCCGAGCGTGGCCAAGAAACAATTGGAGATCAATGACGGTTGCCTCTTGAAGCCCGTCGCTGGAGATTGTGGGCGCATCCCTTCTCTTGGAAACGATGCCTCGGAATACTTGTAGGCACACCTCTTCTTCTGATGGACTTTCCAGCGCAAGGGTGCCAGAGGGCCAACTCCTCCTCCTCCTCCTCCTCCTCCTCCTCCTCCTCCTCCTTCTCCTCCTCCTCCTCCGCTTCCTCCTCCTTCGTCTTAATCATCGCCCTCCTCCTCCTACTCCTCCTAGTCCACTTCGTCCTCCTTCGTCTTCAACATCACTCTCCTCATCATCCTCCATGTTTCTCATCCTCATCCTCGTCATCACTGTTCCTACTCATCCGCCCCACACAAGGAATGCAGCCCACAAGGGGCGGAGCGTGGATTTGCCATGATTAGCCGGAGCGTGGTGGAAGGAAGGGGATTGGAACGGATGGGGCAGCTAACAGGGAAGAGTGGAGATGTGAGGGGACGAGGAAGGGGGCTCGCCAGGCGCACCCACGCCAAAACCTGACATACGACCCTGCCACGCACCATTTCCCAATGTGAAAAAGAACGGCGAGTTATGTTTACCGAGCCTGGTGTCGAATCGGAAAGATACCCAAGTGGCCCTTGCACTGCTTGATCTACCGCTTACTGCACAGAGGGGCGAGGGTTGGAAACTTCAAACAAGGATATGCGAGCGTGCAGTGCTAGAGGAAGACGAAAAGGATAACAGTCACGCCAAGCGAATGTGTCAAGCGAAGTAGTTTCTATACTGAAAATTTGTAGAGCGGGGCAGGAATGTGGCAGGCGCAGAAGCGAAAACACCACTCCAAGCGACTAGAGATATTCGAATTGCCACAAACAAATACTTCGAGGGGTCTTGTGAAAACAGCTATACGCGAGAGCGGCGGCTAAATGGATGGCAAATGGCCGAGGGAGAAGGAGAAGTGTGCTTACGGGAATAACTGTGGGGGGGAAGCTCGGCGAGGTTTGGACAGCATCTGGCATCCGACCATCCCCGCTCATACCTCCCCGTTGAGCCTATCCCTTTTCGTGGCGGCCAAGGGAGGGCAGAGCGGGAGCGGTTGTCTTCTAGGAAGGCAGTGGGCTTCCTAGAAGGGAGCGGCCCCTTCCTGGAGGCTTGTATGAGATTAGACGAAACAAAGGCTATCACTGGCGTGTGCCGAGCAACTAGTTACCTGCAAGGGGGGCAGCTTAAACAAAGCCTCACATGCAGAATGTTGGAGAAAACAGATGTGGAGACAATGGGAAGTGTGGCTGGCACCAATGCGAGCCCTGACTGTGATCCGCGCTTTGACGAGAGCAGCATGATGAGCCAAAGTATTTGACCACCACTACGGCGAGGGCGCCGTTCTCACTTCCGGAAATCGCCCAGTCTGAAAAGCAAACACTGACGACATGGAAGCACCCTCTGGTATAGAACCGTGGACAATGAGCTCCACGACTAAAACGGCACAGCTGGGGCAGCTCTGGGGGGATACTTTTACTTATACGACCACCCTGCGGGTGATAAGGAACTTGGGGGGGCAGCAGTGGGAAAAAGTGGTGGTTGTTGTTCTGACGATGCCTGTGGGGCGGAGTGTAGTGAGTAGTGCGACGTGCACGTGGGCGTGATGTGACGTGGCGATTCTATGTGTATACATATCTATAGGCACACCAGATTTTACCAGCTCGCTACGCTTCGCCTGTTTGAAAATCTTGGTCGCACAGCGCCAGGCGAGACGCGCCGCCACGGGTAGTCGCCAGCACCGCGGCGCGTGTTCGGCCACGGGGCCCATGGGGGCACACGAAGGCTGCTGGGACCCGTGGGCCCCTTTGGGTCAGAAGTCTGCAGGGCTGTCCGCCACAGCTCGGGCCCAAAATCTCGGAGCGCCAAAATGAGAGAGGGGTACTTCGGGCAGCGCGGCTCCTGGGGATCATGAGCTTCGGAGAGCCCGCAGCCGTGTTTGAGTTCTGAGGGCTCCTCGGGTGGATGAGCTCGTTGGGCGTGGAGGCCCATAGTGTCCTTGGCCTCACAGGAGCCACTGGCTCTCGAGCCCCATGGAGCGGGTCGGCCCATAGGGTTTGTGACGTTCATGGGAGCCATAAGGATCATGATTCGAATTGGGCCCAGGAGGATCATAAGGCTCAGAAAGAGTCGTCGGGGTCAGAAGGCGCGTAGGGCCGACGGGGCTCGCAGGGCTCATAGGACTCTTGAGGCTCGTAGGGGTCGCGCGGACCACGGGGCCCATGAGGCTGATAGGGCTCATGGGGCTCGTAGGTTTTCTGAAGCCCATAAGCGACACAGGGCCCATAGGGCCCACTGGGCCCACTGGGCCCGCAGGGCTGATTGGGCTCGTTGGGCTCATTCATATCATAGAGCTCTTGGAGCTCGCAGGGCTCATACGGCTCCTGAGGCTTAGATTTCCCATAGGCTGGCTCACAGGCGACGTTGGGCACACAGGGCTCACAGGGCGCATAGGGCTCGCAGGGCTTATGTGGCTCGCACGGCCCATGGGGCCCATCAGGCTCATTATCATCAGCATCATCGTCATCAGCATTATCATCAACGACATCATCAGCATCGTCGCCACCGTCAGGATTGATGAACAAAGGGGCATCTTGGGCATCGTCATCAGCATAATTGTCATCACCAACGTTCCGAATAGCTGCCAGGGCATCCCATTGCGGGGGTACTGTGTAATCCCACGAGCCCGCTGGGCGCAAGTACAATAAGGGGTCATATATCCCCTCCTCCGCCTCTTTCACCCTCTCCTCCGCCTCTCTCCTCCTCGTTCCCCCTCCCCCTCCTCCTCCCTGCTCCTCCTCTTTCCTCCTGTATCCTCCTCCTCCTCCTCCTCCTCCTCCTCCTCCTCCTCCGCCTCCTCCTCCTCCTCCTCCTCATCTCTCCTCCTCCTCCTCTCTCCTCTCTCCTCCCCTCCTCCTCCTCCTCCTCCCTCTCCCCATCCTCCTCTCTCTCCCTCCTCCTCCTCCTCCTCCTCCTCCTCCTCCTCACTCTCCTCCTCCTCCTCCTCCTCCTCCTCCTCCTCCTGCCGCCTCCTTCCTCCTCCTCATCATCTCTCCTCCTCCTCCTCTCTCCTCTCTCCTCCCTTTTCTCCTCCTCCTCTCATCCTCTCTTCCTCCTCCTCCTCCTCCTCCTCCACAACCTCCAACTCCTCCTCCACCCCCTCCTCCTCCCCCTCCTCCTCCTCCTCCACCCCCTCCTCCTCCTCCTCCTCCTCCTCCTCCTCCTCCTCCTCCTCCTCTTCCTCCTCATCCTTCTCCGTCTCCCCATAGACGCGATGCTTCAAACATCAAACATGCGCGTATCTGCTCTGCAGTGCTATGCTATGATATGCGATGCTGCGCAATGCTATGCCTCAAAAACCAATGCAATGCCATGCTATGATATGAAATGCAATGCTATGCAATGCTATGACGTGCTATGCAGTGCTATGATATGCCATGATGCAATGCTATGCAGTGCTTTGCTCTGCCATGGCTATGCAGTGCTATGCTTTAATATGCTATGCAATGCCATGCTATGATACGCTATGAAGTGCGATGGAGGAGGCGGCCACTACCTTGAATACCATTGAGGTCAATCCAGGCGGAGGGCGGCGGAAAGGTGGCGGAAGGACGGCGGAAGGGCGGCGGAATGGTGGCGGAAGGGCGGCGAAAGGGCGGCGGAAGGGCGCGGCGGAAGGGCGGCGGCAGGGCGGAAGGACGGCGGAAGGGCGGCGGAAGGGCGGCGAAAGGGCGGCGGAAGGGCGGCGGAAGGGCGGCGGAAGGGCGGCGGAAGGGTGGCGGAAGGGCGGCGGAAGGGCGGCGGAAGGGTGGCGGAAGGGTGGCGCAACGACGGCGGAAAGGCGCGGAAAGGCGGCGGGGGGCGGCGGAAAAGCGTTGGAAAGACTGCGGGCTTCCCGAGCCGTCACGGAGGGATTTCCATGGAATTCCTGCAAATCCTGGAAATAGAAAGACCAGAATCCAGAAATTGAGGAAAAGCCGAGACACCAGGAACCCAGGAATCGTTGAAACTCGAAGATCTCCGGGGATCCATAGAAATCAAAGAGTCGATAGAACCCCCGAACTGTAGGAAATCAGACATCCAGGAACGCGGCATGCGGAATCCAGGACTTTCGAAATCCCAAGAATCCAAAGAAACCGAATACTAATCCTTTAGGAATCCTTAGGAATCTCTTCGGAATCCTAAGGGGTCCTTAGGAATCCCGTCGGAATCCTTCGGATCCCCAGGAATCGGTAGGAATCCCTTGGGAATCCACAGGACCCCCTGAGGAACCTTCGGAATCCTCAGGGCCCCCTGAGGAACCGCTGGGAATCCTGAGGATTCCCTTAGGAATCATCGGGGATCCTTTGGAACCCGCAGGAACCCCTCAGGAATATCTGAGAATTCTTGGGGGTCCGGAGAGGCGGGTGCGAAACGGTGTACATGGTATGGTATTCCGATACCCTGCCCGCTCTGTCGGGGCCTCCCTTGCCCCCTCCATTGTCCAATCCATTTTCTCTCCCTTTTCCCTCCCTTCTTCAATCTTCCATCGTCTTTCCTCCCCGTGTCCTTCCATTTTCCCTCCCTTTTTTCTTTCCTTCCCCTATCCTTATCCCTCCTTTTTTCCCTCGCATTTTCCTTCCCTTTTCCCTCCCTTTTCCGTCCCTTTTCCCTTCCTTTTTCTTTATATGTTCCATTCCTTGTCACTCCCTTTTCCCTCCCTTTTTCAATTTCTTTTCCCTCCCGTTTCCTCCCCTGTCCTTCCATTTTCTATCCTTTTTCGTAAATGTTCCCTCCCGCTTCCCTTCCTTGTCCTTCCTTTCCCTACCGTTTTCCCTTCTTTTTCCTTCCTTTCCCTTCCGTGTTCCCTCCCATTTTCCCTTCCTTCCCTTCTCCCTCCCTTTCCCGTCACTTTTTCCATATTGTTTCCCTTCCTTTTCCTCCCCTGTCCTTCCCGCCCTTTTCCCTGCCTTTTCCCTCCCTTTTCCCTCCCTTTCCCCCCCCCCATATCCTTCCCTTTTCCTTCCCTTTTCCTTCCCTTGTCCTTCCCTGTTCCCTCCCTTTTTCTTTCCTTTTCCTTTCCCTCCCTTTTTCTTCACATGTCCCTCCCTTTTCCCCCCTTTGTCCCTCCCCTTTCCCTCCCTTTTCCTCCCCTGTCCTTGCCTTTTCCATCATTTGTTCCATCCCTTTTTCCATCCTTGTTTCCCTTTCTTTTCCCTCCCCTTTCCCTCCCTTTTCCCTTCCTTTTCCCTCCCTTGTTCCATATATTTTCCCTCCCTTGTTCCCTGTCTTTTCCCTCCCTTTTCCCTCCCTGTTTCCCTCTCTTTTCCCTCCCTTTTCCTTTCCTTTTTCTTTCCTTTTTCCAACCCTTTTCCTTCCCTGTCCTTCCCTTTTGCAACCCTCCCTTTGCACTTTTTTCCCGGGCCGAATGAAGGGCAGGGGCGACCCGCGGAATCAATTAACTCCGGAGTTAAGTGATGTTGCGGCCGGGTGGAAGCAGCACTCATAGAGTGACTTAACTGCGGAGGTAAGTCGTCGTGAAGGTGGTAGCAATACAAAAGGAGAGAATCACTTAACTTCGGAGTTAAGTGATAAGTACCTTCCTGGTTTCAGTGTTTTTCGGGGGGGAAGGGGGGGGAGGTTCGAACCCCCCCCCCTCCGTCACGGGACGGGGGGTACATACACACATACATACATGCATGCATGCGTGCATGCATGCGTACATACATACATATAGACATACATACATACATACATGCATGCATGCATACATACATACAGGCATGCATACAGACATACATGCATGCATGCATGCATGCATGCATACATGCATACCTGCATACATGCATACATGCATACATACGTCTATACATACATGCATACATACATGTATGCATGCATGCTTACATACATACAAACATACATACACATGTTACAGACATACATACATGCATACATGCATGCATGCACATATAGATACATTCATATACGTATATACAGACAGACAGACAGGCAGACAGACAGACATACAGACAGACACATACCGTCGAAGCGTTGACCTAAGGAACCCTAAATAAGGAACGATGCCCCTTTTCTCCAGAAGTTGAACTTCGGCTTCCCTTCGAAAACCTAAGGAAAACCTGAGGCAAGCTGTGAAACACGTAAGGAACACCGAGCCCCTCCCCAACGAAAAGCGTTCCTTCTTCAAGGCCCCGACTGTGTATATATATATATATACATACATACAAACAAACATACATACATACATACCTCCTTACCTACCTACAGACTTACATGCATACATGCATACATACATGCATACATACAAACACATAGACATACATACAAATATACATACGTGTGTGCTGCGCAGTTGTGGTGGGGAAGGCAGGAAAAGAAAGGAGGGAAAGGGTGGGGAGGAGGGGACGCTAGTGAGGAGGGACGGTGGCAGGCGGAGTGCGGGGACGGAGATGGCACGCGAGAGCGCTTTCCATCCTCTTCCTCGTCTTCGTCCCCCTTCTTGTCGGACAGCTCGCCCACCTGCGGAGCCCGCCCAGCGCCGCCCCCACTCTCCAGCGCCTACCTGGCTCCGCCTTTGCACAACAACACGCGCCCCGCCCACGTCCCCCCCCACCCCCCCACAGCCCTCAGCCCCGCCAGCCACACTCCCTCCCCATCCCCTTCCTCGTTCCACCTTTCCTTAGGGCTCCTGCCCAGAGCAGATTGGCCCAAGTACCGACAGAGGCCATTAAGCGCGAATCGCGAAAAATGCTTGCCTCGGGGCAGATCGCTCTACGCCAACATGCAGACCCTGTGAGACGCTCTGCTGCCGAGTTGGCCGGACATCATCTCCGACCCTATCTGGGACATGCAAGCGTGGGCGCCGGAGACAATATTACGATAGTATGCTGATGCTCAAGCAACTGTCTGGCCGTGGCTGGTTCGTCTATTTTCCTGTACGTCTCGGTGCTTCCACTCTTGGGTCATGACGTCGTCTCTGAACGCCGCTCTCAACGCAGGTTGGCTGCACTGTCCTCAACAGAGGACCACAATTCATACGTGCGTAGCCTGCTCATCGCTCATCGCTCGTACTCAGAAGGGGTCCACAATCACGACTGTGGTGCCACATCGCCAGCGGAGGAGACAGTCCGTGGCTAGTTCGCGTGAGGCCGTGTCTGCATCATTCTGCCGCGGCGGCAAAGCAAAGGCTTCGTGAGAGCCAAGAATGAAGCAGCAAATCCTCTCACGCGCTGTCTGGCGAAAGGCTCGCGTTCGATTCTCGACTCGGATCCTCACAGAAGAAGCGTGTACTCTCCAGTATCCCCACCGTGTGTTGCAAGAAGGGCGCTGACTTGACACAGACACGCAACAATGGTGAAGCCGACCACAACATTATCCAAGTAACACGTGGATGAGCAAGTAGCACAGCAATGAGTCTGGATGTCGATTCTGGCCGAAACAGTGTGGCTGAGCACGTGTACACTGATCCCCCGACTTCAAGAGTGCCTTTACAAGCTGGCTCAACCGAACCGAAATGCTGCGGGGTCGTCTGTTATTCACGGTATGTACCCGGACTTCCAGCCATCTGGTACCAAGGGCTTCCTTTCCAAGTATGGCTCCTCTCGAGTACCCCTGGACGCCACCCCTGTCCCCGGAGATCCTGGCATTCTTCAGCTTCTTCAAGGCCTTCCACCTCGCGTTTTTGACGCTGCTCGTACGCAGTTCCATGTCCTTCTCCAGCATTCCCGCGCCGACCTACATGGCCTAAGCGGACTCCGTCCTCGTCTTTTTGTTTCGTCTCTTTCTCTTTCGCCTCGTGCCTGTATTAGATTCCGGTGCAGCCCACCGCTCGCTTGACCGGCGCATGACCGTCTCTCGCACACCGTGGCGCCCGCGGACGCAAAAGTGTACACTGACCCTTGCTAGTGAGCATCCCCTCCCTCACTCGGATGGTCGCCGACCATTTTTCACCCCCCAATCACTCTCGCCAAGAGACAGTACAACATGCACATGGTACACACACGCACACACACACACACACACTTTTTCATTCGACGCGCTCGTGAAGTCGATAACAGCTGCGGGGATGCTAACAACTGTGATTACTTGCCTTGCGAAGCGCGTGGCAAAGCTGACCCCCAAGAACCGCGCAGTGGCGAGTCAGGGCAGAAAAACAGACGGGGCAGGACAGGGCGGAAAAGACACGGCAACGAGGCGGAGGCCAGACGCACGCAGGGAGGAAGCCGAGAGGACGCGGCGCCCAAACACGAGCAGGGAGGCACGGGGCGCAAAGCTCCGCGCAACGGCAGGAGACCAACCCGAGTGAGCGCGGGGATTGGGGCGGCGCACACGAGCGACTGATGGAAGACACACACACACACACACGCACTCACATCTTCCTCCAATGCGCAGATGACCAATGGGCAGTTCAGCAAGCAGGGCGGGGCACGCGCAAACTGGATCCGAAGAACCCACAAACAAGTGCTAAGCATGGCACGAGCAACCCTAGCCACCGCTGGCAAGACTCGGCACAACATGAAAGAGCGTTGCACTTGCCCAGCGAGACTAATCCAGCGACCAAGCGAGGGCACAGCGCTAAAGCACGCACACCAGACTGTACGTGAGCCTCCCCGCAAGCACGATCAAAAACATGCTGAGTGCACGTCGCGTCTCTCCTGTGGTCGAAAGCACGCTTACGAAAGGACGCACACTGGATGACGCGGGCCCACCTCGCGCACCTGGCCTGCGTAGCTCGCACGCGCCTGGCCCACTTAGCGCTCCAGGTCCCACGGGGACACGCGGCACACCTGGAGCGCCTCGCGGGCGTGGCGCGCCAGCAACACCTGGCACGCCCAGCGTGCCTGGCGCAACTTGCGCTCTGGGCACGCCTGGCGCACTCTGCCAGCTTGGCGCAGCTGGCGCGCCTGGCGGGCGAGAATCACATGGAGCACCCATTGCACCTGGAGGGCGTGCCGCGCTGGCGTCAAAGGGATGGCGGCGCTACCCATGCTAAGTATCGAATACGACTCATGCGTTGGGCGGGCGGGTGAGAAGAAGCCCATCAGTTTGGAGACTTGGCCCTGCCCCTACACCTACCCATCCCGCTCCTCCGTCTAATCCTCCTCCTCCTCCTCTTCCTCCTCCTCTTCCTCTTCCTCCTCCTCCTCCTCCTCCTCCTCCTCCTCCTCCTCCTCCTCATGACCTGGGCCGTCAGTTGCTGATATTGCCGTCACCGCTGAAGTGAGATAATTATTGCGCATTCGTGCTACACTCCTCGTGCTGACAGAAAGGGAAGAGGGAGGAAGCGAGGAATAGCAAGAGCGAGAGAGAGAGAGAGAGGTGGCAAGGGCGAGAGGGAGCGCGAGGGCGAGGGCGAGGGCGAGAGGGGGGGGGGGGAGACGGGGACGGGGAAGGCGAGGGAGATTAAGGGAAGGGGGGGAGGCCCCCAACCGCCCAGCTCCTGGGGTCGCACGCTGGGCAGTCCGCCTCCGCCTCCAGCTGCTGCACCTCCGCCTGCAGCTTCCTGTGCTCCGCCTGGGCCGCGGCGCGGGCGGCCGCTGGCCAACCGCCCACCGCTCCACGCGAGATGAGCGCACTTTCAGTCGGCGGCGACAGACACGGCCCCGCGCGGTGGGACGAGAGATGAGCGCACACGGGCCAGCATTCAGGGCACAGGTAAGTCAGCATGCGGCGGTGAGCCGCCGAGGGAAACGGCGCGTCGCCAGAAGACAATCCCACCGGGGCACCCGCGTCGGGCACCCGCGTGAGAGCCCCGTGGATGATGCACGAGCAGTGCATGCCCATACCCGTCGGGGGCTCGGAGGAGGGAGAACAAGAGGGGGGGAGGGGGGTGAGGGGGGGGGGGTGGGGGGCAAGGCACGGCAGAAGGGCGCAGGCGGGGACGCAGGGAAGACGCGGGGACGGGCCCAGGCGACGGGCAAGAGCCGGGGAGAGGCGAGACGAGAGGAGGATGGTGCGATGGGAGGGGTCGGCGGGGAAGCGGCGAGGGACCGCGGGATGACCAGGGGGGAAGAGAGGAGAGGACGGGCGGGGAGACCGGGGGGTGGGCAGGAGGCCGGACCGCCCGCAGGAGCTCGCCCTCTCGCTTTCCCCCTCGTGCCGCGCCGCGCCGCCCCGGCGCGGCCGGAAGGGCGCGGCGGGGAGCGGGGGGGGCGTCCTCGGAATCCGCTGACCCGCGCCTCCCGATCTGAGGACGCGCTATGGAAGAGCATGCTGCGCATGGAACGAATTGAGTCGAGGATGAAGTGTTGGATCCGTGAGTGGATCAACCTGGACAGTACGATGATCAGAGGCTGTGATGCCTCTATTGGTTTTGAGTCGGTTATGATGCCAACCTGGTCCCGTCTCCAGGGACTTCGCATCCGCCTGGTCGTCGGACCCCGCGGAGGACAGGCGTCCGACCCCGACTGAGAGCGCCAGGGGGGAACAGGCCACGGTGGCGGCGCCTTGAGCTCCTCCAGCTCGTTGACGCCCTCGGTCAGGGCGGCGGCTGCCTCACGCTGCCCCCGCCAGAGGGCAGGGACGAAGAGCAGGGAGCAGGGAGCAGGAGGAGGAAGGGCAAGGGCGAAGAGAAGGGGGAAAAAGGAAGAAGCGGGGGAGAGGAAGGGCATGAGCAAGGAGCAGCACGTGCAGGAAAAGGGAGAGGAGATTGAGGAGAGCAATGGCGACGAAGGGCCCTGGGACCCATGGTATGAATCATAGCACTGAAGTTTCTCAAGCCTCCTCCCCTGAACTAGCGTTTCACAAGCATGTAAAGTTGCATGCCGATGTCGGGGCTGCGGAACCCCTCCAATCATTAGAGCACGTCCTCAGCAGTGCAACTTCAGGCTGCAAAAGCGGCCATCACCTGCGGACCCGTCCTTTGGGCGACCATCCCCTGCCCGCCGGCGTCTTGGCGTGCTCGGTGAGCCACTTGATCATGAAGGGCGCCAGGTTCTCTGGTCGCTCCTGGGCCCCATCTGCCACTCCAAGACTCGCGGGCTACCTCCGCCCCTCCCCCCCACCGAATTTCCCCTTCTTCCGATCCCCCTTCACAATTACACATGGTGAATACTACTCTCCTCTCTCCCCTGAATCTGTCCGAAAGATCTCCGGCACTCAGCGCATCTTCTTGCACACACACACACACAAACACAAACACACACACACACACACAGAAGTTCAACAGCTGATTTCCTCATTCCGCTTGTTGTCGGTGTTTCGAGATGTTCCCGCTGAAGCGTGGGCCTCATTTCCGGATCGGCGCTGTGCTCCCGTCGCTCAGAATTGCCAGTGCGTGCGCGAGGAGTGTCTCTAACTCGTTTGACCCAAGTAGCCCAAGTAGCCCAAGTAGTCCGAGTAGCCAAAGCTGTGAGAATGTCTCGAAAGGCGACGGACGAGTTGTGAGGATGTCTCGACTGACCCGAGTAGCCCAAGTAGAGGGTTGACTCAAGTAGCCCAAGTAGCCCAAATAGCCAAAGTTGTGAGGATGTCCTGAGCGGCGGCGCCAGAGCTGTGAGGATGTCTCGAGCGGCCCAAGTAGCCCCAGTAGAGGGTTTGACCCAAGTAGCCCAAGTAGCCCGGTGCCCGAATTGGGAGGATGTCACCATCGCAGGCGCCCATGTTGTGAGGATACCTCGAGCGGCGGTGTCCGAGTTGTGAGGGTGCCCCGAGCGGCGACGCGCAGGTCGAGTCAGGTCTAGCAGAACATGAAATTACGATGCGCGGCCGAGGTGGCACTCCAGCGCCCCAAGCGAGACGCCGCTTCGAGTCAACACGGTAGCGGAATCAAGCCAAATCAGACGAGGCGGAAAATTTCAGAAGAAAAAGTCACCCTGAGGCCCCCAGTAACTTTTTTCCCGCCCAAGTAAAGCGTTGCCACAACTAGCCCAAGTAGCCAAAGTTGTGCGGACGTCTCGAGCGGCGGAGTACGAGTTGCGAGGATGTCTCGGGCGGCCCAAGTAGCGCAAGTAGAGGGTTGACCCACGTAGCCCCAGTAGCCCGAGTAGCCAAAGCTGCGAGGGTGTCCCGAGCGGCAGCGCCAGAATTGTGAGGATGTCACGGGCGGCTCCAGCAGCCCAAGTAGAAGATTGACCCAAGTAGCCCAAGTAGCTAAAGTTGTGAGGATGTCTCGAGCGGCGGCGCACGAGTTGTAAGGATGTCTCGAGCGGCCCAAGTAGCCCAAGTAGAGGGCTGACTCAAGTAGCCCAAGTAGCCCAAGTAGCCACCAAAGTTGTGAGGATGTCTCGAGCGGCGGCGTTCGAGTTTCGAGAGTGCCTCGAGCTGCCCAAGTGGCCCAAGTGGAGGGTTGACCCAAGTAGCCCAAGTAGCCCAAGTAGTCAAAGTTGTGAGGATGTCTCGAGCAGCGGCGCGCGAGTTGCGAGGATGTCTCGAGTGGCCCGAGTAGCCCAAATAGAGAGTTCACCCAAGTAGCCCAAGCCCAAATAGCGCGGCGCCACAGTTGTGAGGATGTCTCGAGCGGCCCAAGTAGCCCAAGTAGAGGGCTGACTCAAGTAGCCCAAGTATCCCAAATAGCCCAAGTAGCCAAAGTTGCAAGGAGGTCTCGAGCGGCGGCGCACGAGTTGTGAGGATGTCTCGAGCGAACCAAGTTGCCCACGTAGAGAAATGGCCCAAGTAGCCCAAGTAGCCCAAGTAGCCAAAGTTGTGAGAATGTCTCGAGCGGCAGCGCACGAGTTGTGAGGATGTCTCGAGCGGCCCAAGTAGCCCAAGCAGAGCATTCACCCAAGTAGCCCGAGTAGCCAGAGTTGTGAGGATGTCTCGAGCAGCGGCGCCAGAGTTGTGAGATGTTTCGAGCGAACCATGTAGCCCACGCAGAGGGATTGAGCCAAGTAGCCCAAGTAGCCCAAGTAGCCAGAGCTGTGAGGATGTCTCGAGCGGCCCAAGTAGCTCAAGTAGAGGATTGGCCCAAGTAGCCCAAGTAGTCAAAGTTGTGAGGACGTCTCGAGCAGCGGCGCCCCCCAGAGGCCCCGAAACGGCCCCCCAGTGGCTTCAAAACTGCACCCCTCGAGCCCCCGAGAGGCAGCTGCTTCGAAGGCCCCTCGGCGTTTTGAACCCCTCGAGCCCGGGTTCGGGGCCCGAGACCGCCGAAGATCGACCCGGAGACAAAAACTACTTGACGGGACCCGCGGACAAGTCCGGGGCTCCATTTTAAGCCGACTTCTCCTCCTCATCCTCCGCATCCGCCTCAAGAGAAAGAGTGAACTCGCACCTGCGTCCTCGGACGCGGGGGCCCGCGACCCATACTGTCCATCTTTGCCTCCTGCTCATCCCTCCTCCCCCCCCTCCTCCTCCACCTCATCATGGTTCCTCCTCCTCCTCCTCCTCCTCTTCCTCCTCCTCCTCCTCCCTCCCCCCTCCTCCTCCTCCTTATCCTGCTGCTCTTCCTCCTCCTCCTCCTCCTCCTCCCTCCTCCTCTTTCTCTCCCTCGTCATCCTCATCCTCATTATCACCCTCATCTTCATCCTCCCCATCATCATCATCACCACCACCATCATCATCACCATCATCTTCCTCATCGTCGTCGCCATTGTCATTAACGTCGTCATCATCGTCATCATCAGCAGCATCACCATCGTCGTCATGGTCGCCGTCGTGTCAGCAGGACCATCCTCGTCACCTGGCAACACACTACCCGAAAGACTCCGACCATGATACTCCACAGTACTCCCGGACGGCATCCGCCGACACCCTTGAGATGTCACCGGCGTGCAACGTACTGCCCCGACTCCACCACCCGAAAAGCCCCAAGGACGACCACGGAACCCTCGGAGAGAACCCCCAAACACCCCGTGCATGCCTGATACCCCCCGCGACAGGGCCCCCCAAACGGCGCCCATGCGCGAAGGCCCGCCCAACAGCACCCGAACACAGTTCAAGGTCACCACCTGAATCTTTCCCGCAGCTTGCAAAGAAGCCGTGATAACGACCACGCGGAAAAAAAAGGAGTCGGCGGATGTGGCGTAAGCCTATAGAATCAAAGTTGTGAGGACGTCTCGAGCAGCGGCGTCCGAGTTGTGAGAATGTCTCGAGCGGCCCAAGTAGCCCAAGTAGAGGATTGGCCCAAGTAGCCCAACTAGCCAAAATGGTTCGAGCAGCGGCGCCAGAGTTGTGAGGATGTCTCGAGCGGCCCAATTAGCCCAAGTAGAGGGATTGAGCCAAGTAGCCCAAGTAGCCAGAGCTTTGAGGATGTCTCGAGCGGCCCATGTAGCCCAAGTAGAGGGTTGATCCAAGTAGCCCAAGTAGCCAAAGTAGCCCAAGTAGCCAGAGTTGCGAGGAGGGCTCGAGCGGCGGCGCACGAGTTGTGAGGATGTCTCGAGCGGGCCAAATAGCCCGAATTAGAGGGCTGACTCAAGTAGCCCAGGTAGTCCAAGTAGCCAAAGTTGTGAGGATGTCTCGAGCGGCAGCGCACGAGTTGTGGTGAGGATGTCTCGAGCGGCCCAAGTAGCCCAAGCAGAGCATTCACCCAAGTAGCCCGAGTAGCCAGAGTTGTGAGGATGTCTCGAGCAGCGGCGCCAGAGTTGTGAGAATGCCTCGAGCGAACCATGTAGCCCACGTAGAGGGATTGAGCCAAGTAGCCCAGGTAGCCCAAGTAGCCAGAGCTGTGAGGATGCCTTGAGCGGCCCAAGTAGCCCAAGTAGAGGATTGACCCAAGTAGCCCAAGTAGCCCAAGTAGTCAAGGTTGTGAGGATGTCTCGAGCAGCGGCGTTCGAGTTGTGAGAATGTCTCGAGTTACTTGGGCTACTTGGGTCAAACCCTTGGGCTACTTGGGCTACTTGGGCTACTTGGGTAAAACAGTCTACGTAGGCTACTTGGGCTACTTGGACTACGTGGGCTACTTGGGTCAACCCACTTTCAAGACACGCCTGGCGCATGCAATGAGAATTGCGCTCTCTCCACAGCGCAGGCCACTATTCTGGATCCGAGTCTTTTTTTCATCGATGTCGCTCCCCTCGTTTCGCCTCATCCGCCGTCCTCTAGTCCTCCTGCTCCTCCCATTCCTTTCACTCGAGTTCCTGCTGCTGATGCTGCTGTTCGTCCTCGCCCTACTCCGTCATTATCGTCATCAGCAGCATCATCAGCATCATCATCAGCATCATGAGCATCGTCATCATCAGCGTCATCATCATCATCATCATCATCAGCAGCAGCAGCAGCAGCAGCAGCAGCAGCGTCATCAACGTCATCATCATCGTCATCATCACCCTCCTGCTCATCCTCCTGCTCACCCACCACCACCTCCTCCTCCTCCTCCTCCTCCTAGTTGCCGTTTTCCGACTGCGCATAACACGAGAGGGTCTTTCTGTTGGAGTTCAGGTCGGCTATGACACGCGTCGGCGGATGGAGACACATCTGCGAAGGGACGGGAGGGACGAATAGGATGTCGGATATGGCGCAAACGCACCTAGTTTACCGCCTCCCTTCTCCCCGTCCCCCTACCCACTCTCTCCCACACGCCCTCCAACCTCTCTCTCTCTCTCTATCTATCTATCTATCTATGTTTCTCTTTTTTTGTTCTCTCTCTCTCTCTCACTCATTCTCACACTCACTCTGTCTCTCTCTCTCTCCAAGCTCGGCTCGAACGGCCCCCGCAGTGCGAGCGCGGCCACCCGACGCGAAGGCCCCCCCCCCGCGTCTTCTCGGCCGGGCGAGGCCGGGCACTCCCCACTCGGGAGCAGCCGATTCGCGTCTCTGCCTGACCTCAGCCGCCGCCGCCGCCGCCATGGCCCCCGAGGCCAGACGCCGCGCGCGCCCCGCACCGGCCCCGCCCAGGTGGCACCACCCCCTGGGGGCTGGGGAGCTGGGCAGGGGGGGCGCCACGTGCTCCCACCCCCATGGGGGGCTTCGGCCGAGCTCCCTGCGGGCCACTGGTCGTGGAAGGGGCGTGCCGAAAGGGGCGGGGGTTGTGGATGCCACGACAGCGGACACCCCAACAATCCGATCGTTGAATCCCACCAGCCCTTTGGGCGTGAGTGGTTTAGCGAGCTTTCTCTGTTCTCAATCCCCCAACCCCCTTCTTCCCCTTCGGGGAGGGGTTTACCCCTCCCCCTACCCCCTCCCCCTGGACCTGGAGAGGGGGTCCCGCGGGTCGTTGGAGGGGTCTTTTCCGACTCCTGGGAGGGCCAAAAAACGACGACCCTCACGAGGATTCTGGCCCCGACGGGGGGGCACAGTTTGGCCCCTCTGCGCTTCTTTAAAGCCAAAATCATTGATTTTACTTTGGTTTTGGCCCCATGTTGGCGTTCTGAGGGGTCCGCGCTCATCTTCCTTCATAGCAAAATCATTGCTTTTACGAAAATTTTGGGCTCATTTTGTTCTTTTCAGGGGGCCGCTCTCATTGGCGCTTCTGAGGAGGTCGCAAGAGGCCCCAAGATGGCCTCCAGAGGCTCCCAGGAGGCTCCCAAGAGGCCTCCCAGAGGCCCCCCAGAGGCCCCCCAGCGGTCCCAAGAGGCCCCCAAGAGGCCCCCAAGAGGCCCCCCAAGAGGCCTCAAGAGGCCCAAAAAGGCCCCCAAGAGGCCCCCAAGAGGCCCCCAAGAGGCCCCCAAGAGGCCCCTAGAGTCTCCAAGAGTCCCCCAAGAGGCCCCACGAGGAGCCCGAACGACTCACACCAGGACGAGGGGCCCGAACGACTCACACCACGAAGAGCCCGAACGACTCACACCAGAAGGAGGGGCCCGAACGACTCACACGTCAGACGAGCGCCCCGAACGACCTCCAGGCCACGAGGAGCCCGAAACGACTCCACACCACGGACGAGGGCCCGAACGACTCCACACCACGAGGAGCCGAAACGAGTCACACCAGGAGGAGGGGCCCGAACGACTCACACCAGGACGAGGGGCCCGAACAACTCACACCACGAGAAGCCCGAACGACTCACGACAGGACGAAGAGCCCGAACGACTCACACCACGAAGAGCCCGAACGACTCACACCAGGAAGAAGGGCCCGAACGACTCACACCAGGACAAGAAACCCCAAACGACTCAAACCACGAGGAGCGCTTGCTCTCCCTCCTCCTCCGCCTCGTCCTTCTCCCGCTCCCACCACAAGGAGGATGTACAAGGAGGCGGGAGGAAGGAGGAACAGGGGAGATATGCGGGGGCAGGCGGAAACACGCCTGAAAAACGCGACTGTCGGCATGCTTCGCAAGAGTTGCTGTTTTGAGATGGTCTGGTGGGGATACGCGAAGCGTGAAGAATTCAAGATGTGTTTCAAAAGTCGGAAAATGCCATGAAAATGCTTAAAACATGCTTTCTTACATGTTTTAAACAGTTTTAACGCATGTTCTAGGCACCTGGAAACTCTTTGGCAACATGCCTCCTCTCCATTGGTCGTCCTCCACAGGGCGAGGGGCGCTGTGGGGCCCGCCCCCCTCCCTCGGGAGCTTCGGTCGAGCTTCCCACGGGTCCGCGACACGTGCGAGGGGCGTGCCGGAATGGGCGATTGGCGGGCGCCATGCGGCCCCGCAACCTAGAGGCTTCGGTCGAGCTCCCTACGAGGGCACGGGCACGGGGCCTGTGGGGGGTGCCGGCACTGGCGGGGGGCGCCATGTTGCCCCACTCCCCGGGCGCTTCGGCCGAGCTCCCTATGGGCTGGCCATCGCTCGGACGTCCATCCCCTGTGTCTTTGTCCGGTTTCGTGCGTGGTTTTTTTTTGGCCAGATGATCGAGGATGCTCCTCAATGGTCCTCGCCGAGAAATAAAAATGCACACGCCCGAGCGGTGCCAGGTGGGGCCACGACGCGTATGAGGGGTGTGCCGAAATGGACCCGAGATGGCATTGGCGGGGGGCGCCATGTTGCCCCACTCCCGGGAGCTTCGGCCGAGCTCCCCATGGGGCCACGACGCGTAGGAGGGCACTCCCGGGAGCTTCGGCCGAGCTCCCCATGGGGCCACGACGCGTAGGAGGGGCGTGCCGAAACGGACCCGAGGTGGCCTGCGAACGAAGCCACCGTGGGGCCCTCGGTGGGGAGCTCTCCCTCTACCGTATACGGGGTCGCGAGACGTGTGGTGAGCGGCGTGTGGGCACGGCGATCGGGGTGAGGATGATGGCGATGAGGACGGTGCTGACGAGAAGGGTACAGTCGGGGCCTTGACCTAAGGAACCCTGAACAAGGAACGAGGCCCCTTTCTCCAATAAGTTGAACTTCGATTCCCCATGGGAAACCGCAGGAAAACCGAAGGCAAACTGCAGTCGGGGCGTCGGGGCGTTGACCTAAGGAACCCAAATAAGGAACGAGGCCCCTTTTCTCCAGAATTTGAACTTCGATTTCCTGTCGAAAACCTCAGGAAAGCCTGAGGCAAGCTGCGAAACACTCAAGGAACACCGAGCCCCTCCCCAACTAAAAGGGTTCCTTCTCCAGGGCCCCGACTGTAGGGGGACGGGGGGCGAGGAGGAGAAGACGCGGGGCACTGCTGGTTCCAGACGAGGACGCAACGCCACAGGATGGCTGGGAACAGCAGGGCCTCGACACTGTTCACTGGCTTTGACCTCCAGGGAGGTATTCCTGAGACACGCCTGCGTCGCCCTGGAGGCCTCGTGGCCAGTCTTGAGGCAGCATGAAGCCCCCTTGGGCTGACTCAGGGAAACCACAACTTGTTTACTGGAAGCCTGGGGAAAACATGTTGAGGCCCCCTGGTATCCTCGTAAAGGCCTCGCGGACAGTCTTGAGGGGAGCCTCTTAGGAGCCTCCTTAGGAGCCTCTGAGGGGTCCCTCGGGAGTCCGGGAGTCGATGAGGCCCTCTTGGGACGCCCTTGGGCTCCCCTTAGTCACCTCGTGGGTGCCTCGTAGGGTCCCACATCGGGGCTCTCTCAGAGCCTTCTTGACGGCTCCAGCGAGTCTCTGGAGCCCTGATAGGCTGTCTTGGAGCATCGTGGGTGCTCCCTAGGTCTGAGGCTGCCTTGGCACACTGTTGGCGCACTCTCGGTCCATCTTGCACCCTTCTAGCTACCCTCTTAGGCGTAAAAGCGAGCCTCAACATCTTCGTGTTGCGCGCTGTTCACCCCGCCTAACCTCCCAGACGCAGGTAAGCATGCTCATCCTGCTGCGATGTCTTGTTCATAAACACATACCGACGGCTCTGATCTAAACTGCGGTCATGGATTGCGGAGCCAAGCAACCGTCCTGAAGCAGGGCTTAATGTTGGATAGGGTGTGGACGGCGTCTAACCCTGGACAAGCCGTGACTGCCTTGGGACTGTGGGTAGACTGCGCAGCTGCTGTGGAGCCAGAGTTCCCTTCCCTGCCCGCCATCAGAAGCTGCGTCACGAGGTTCTCCAAGAGCGGGTTCACCTTCTGCTGGATATATTCCTGGGGCCCTCGGGCAGCCAACGATATGCGGTCCATGCAAAAAGCAGTTCACATTAAGGACAGGGAGAGACGAAGAGAGGGAGGGGGGGGTAGGTGGGGGAATGAGACAGGAGGGTCAGAGGCGAGGAGAAGATAGAGGAGTGGCGGGGGAGAAGCGAGGGAGACGGCAGGAAGGCAGTGCGGAGATGGGACAGAAGAAAAACTGACGGAACGGAAAGATAGGAGAACAGGGGCGAATTAACCAGCCTCGAATTTATCCCTATCCCTAAGATTGACACGCCCAAAGGCGATGACAATCTTAGGGATGCACCCTCAGAAACTGAGGGAACCCCTAAGATCGCCATCGTGATGAGGCGATGCCCAACATAGGGATAGGGATAGGTTCCAGGCTGGTAACGAATGGAAGGACCAGGGGGCTGACGCGGGGATGGCGGCGGCGGATGACCAGCGACAACAGCAACGAGAAGGGGAGGAGCCCGGGACCTCCTTTCCGTCCTCTCGACTGCAGCCACCGATGCTCCCCCCCATGTGTCGCGGGCACGGACAGAAGCGTCGCATCTGAGGTCTCCTCTCCTCTCCTGCCTTCCCCCGCCTCCCAGCACCCTCTTCCTTCACCGACCCCCCCCCCCCTGCCTCAGCTGGACGACTGGGAAGCAGGACGACGGCCGGAAGGCTGGAAAGCAGGAGAGCTAGAAAGGTGGAAAGCTGGAAAGGTGGAAAACAGGGAAGTAGGAAAGTGTGAGGTCGGTGGCCCGAGTGGCCCCAGATGAGGGAACTGTAAAGCTGAAAGCTGGGAAGCTGAAAACAGGACAGATGGAAGGCAAGAAAGCAAGGAATCCGGAAAGCTGAAAGAACGAACAACTTGAAAACTGGAAATCCAAAAAATGAAAAACTGGAAAATTGGAAACTGGAAAACGGAAAAGCTGAAGCCTGAAATGCTAGAAGGGCGGGCACTGGACAGTTGGAACGATGGAACGCTGAAAGCTGGAAAGCCGAAAAACACAACAAAAGTAGGAAAGCTGAAGGCTGCCACCTTGAAAGCTGAGCGGACGTAAGCGAAAAGCTGGAAAGCTGGAAAAGAACGCATCCTGGCGCAATACCCAACCAGGTGCAAGTGACAGTACCGTAAAGCACGTCAGACAAAGCAGGAGGAGCACCCTATGGGGCCACGAAACATGTGAAGGGTATGCCGAAGTGGGCGGGGAGCCGCATGTGGACGCACCCACTGGGGCCTCTGGTGGAACTTCTTCTGGTGCCACGAAACGTGTAAGGGCTGTGCCGAAATGCGCGGGGAACCGCGCATGGACGCACCCACTGCGGCCTCAGGTG
>CAUYUJ010014751.1:338702-379936 GCA_963575745.1 Prorocentrum cordatum | reverse complement strand
TGTATTTATTTGTGTGCCCTGGGGCCCCTTCAACCAGCGATGGGAGGCTCTCCAGGTCGTCGCCACCATTTGTCGATGAGATCCGGATCTCCTCCTTCCTCGCCATCTCCTCCACCAAGCTGTCCTCCTTGGTCCTTGTATTCAGCGATGCTATCATTGCCGATGTTGAACCATTCCGGAACTGGTTTGGCGCACTCCTCGTAGAAGTCCAGTTGCTGCATATTTGTCAGTTTTACGCCGGAATCCTCTCCATCTTCCTTGCCTTCCTTGTCGCCATTCCCGATGTCGCTGGCGACCGACGTGTGGTACGGCTCAACCACCTTGCTAGCCGTGGAGGAGTATTCATAAGAACACTCTGCAGGATACGGCCTGCAGTCCTTCCGCCCACAACTTAAATCCAGCGTGCCACACCGGTCGAACATCACTTCCTCCCGTCCGCCCTCGAGGCACCCTTCTCCTCCACCTGGTTGCTCATGTACCTGAGGCGCTTCTTCGTCTCCGGCAGCCGCCTCGCCAGTTTCCCCTTCAGGGTGATGGCCTTCAGCTGCTCGGCGGGCTCGTTCTTCTTGATCAGCTCGTCCTTCACCGTCCTCTCCTCCAAATGCTCCTCCATGGGATGCTCCTGGACGATGCCCTCCGTGAGGATGATGCCCCAATGCTCCGACGCGTACTGGGCAGCCTTCTCCTGGAGGTAGTCGAACTCCTGCTTCATGGCTCCCTCCAGCCCCCTCTCGGTGAGCGCCACCTGCAGAGCATCCCTGCTCATGAACGCCGTGTCGCTGATGGGCTTCTCCTGGTGCTGGTACTGCGAGCCCTTCGTCTCGTTCGACTCCTGGTGCTGATACTGCGAGCCCTGCGCCTCCGCCTTGTCTTGGAGGCTCATCGCCGAGGTCTCCGATGCCTGCGAGCAGGTTGAGGGTGTGCATCGGCGCCGGCCTCGAACATAGGCGGCACTCCGCCCTGAAGCCAAAGTTCACGTGACTGCGACTCTGGTCCCGGCACTTCCACTTTTGGATCCAACTCTTGACCCACCCGCCAGGCGGCGGAGCCATGACCCGGTCCTGGGCGTGCCCCAGCGGTGGCCCCTATGCTCGATCCAGGCGCCCTCCGCCAGCCGCCGCCTCCGCCTCCGCCAGCCGCCGCCTCCGCGGCGGTGTCCTTGGACGCTTTCCAGAGCCCCGACCCGTGTACAGTCGGGGCGTTGACTTAAGGAACCCTAAAATAAGGAACGAGGCCCCTTTTTTCCATAAGTTAAGCTTCGAATTCCGATCGAAGACCTAAGGAAAACCTAGGGAGAGCTGCAAAACAATTAAGGAACACTGAGCCCCTCCCAAACGAAAAGGGTTCCTTCTTCAGCGCCCCGACTGCACTCCTTCCGAGCCTCGAGGATGTACGCATTCGCCGAGCCCCTCCGATCGATCAGCGTGTCCATGATACGGTCGCCAGGCCGAGGCCCTGTAGCCGTCATCGTACACGACGACGCCGACGGCCTCCGCTTTGAAGCCGCTCACGAAGCTCTTCAGTCTCTCGCCGAGCTGCTCGCGCCGATGTGAAGTTGAAGCATCAGCACTCAGCCATGGCTCGCCTCCGCTGCGCCGTCCTGAAGTGCGCGGAAGCAATCCCAGTCAATGGGCCAGGACGGCTGGAGGAGGAAGGAGGAAGGAGACAAAGGCGGATAGGGAATTCGTAGACGGGTCCATCATCCTACGTCTGACCAGCGCAAAGAATAGCAGGAGGAGTATGAAGAGGCGAAGGAGGAGAAGCCACGAAAAAGGAGCGAGAGAGCGTACGATGTGGATTGGGGATGAGAATGGGAGGGAGGGAGGGATCCGATCAGACATCCACAGGGACAGGAATCCAGGTCTTGACTAGACGCGAACGCCCTGGGACCGACTTACCGGCCGCGACTTTCGGACCACCTGTCAGCGAGGGAAGGAGGGATGCGAAGGCAAAGCCGTTGGGAAGGTGCCCCTTGTGTCCTCTTGCGGGCGACCCGCCTTGCTCCGGGGGCGAGGCCCCCCTGGCCTGGCCGTGCACCCCCGGGCTGGCTCCGTGCCTGCGCGACCCGCCTCGGAGCTCCGAGTTCCGGGGTGCCCCGCGCCCCTCTCCAGGAGGTGAGCGCGCAGCAGAGAAACGGGGCCGTCTGCGCCGGCACCGGTGCGCAAGCTGCGCGCGTAAAAGGTCGCGCGTGCGCGCCCCGGCCTCGCATGTGGCGCGCCGCGCCGCGCCGGCCCGCGCAAGCCGCCGCGCAGGGCCCCCGCGCCATCTCGCGTGAGAGGCCCGCTTTTGTGATCGCCGCCCAGGTGGGGCCGAAGCAGATCCCGAGGGGCTACCGGCTCCACCCCGGCGCGCACACGCAGTCGCTCCTCGGCCGGGCCAGCCGCAGGCGGAGGGCGGCAGGACCGCGCCCCTCTCGCCCAACCAGGGGCGGCGCGCCGGGAGCGCGCCTCCCTGCACTCGGTCCTCTCCTTCTCGTAAGTCGGACATGTCCCTCTAGAGGAGAGATGTACAAAAACCATCCACAAATCGTCAGGGGACGATTTTTCGATTGTTTGTTGACTGCTTTTGAGCATTTCTTGACTATTCTTCATCCTTCGTCCAACATCGGCCTGTAGGAGGACATGCCCGACCTAATCCTTCTCAGGGGCAGCGGTAGGGGGGGATGGGCATATACGGGGGGGATGCGTCGACCCCCAACCGCCCATGGATCGCCGACAGGGGCCCAGTGGCCCCGCCCCGCCCAGGGGCTTGGCTATCTGCGATCGGGGCCCGTGGTCGATCCATCGGCGATGTACAGTCGGCCCTGATCAAGGGTACCTTAGTGTCCAGAGTCTCGCGGCCCATGCCTCCGACATTCATGTGGCAATGTCGCCCTCGAAAGGGTCTTGTGTCCTCTCGCGTGTCCTGCCCAATCAAGTTTGCTCCCTGTTGCCAGTCCCCCCTCACAGGGGAGGCCTATGCCAAGAAACACCCTGCTTGCCTCCAAGGTGCCCCGGGTTTCTTGGGCTTCGACTGTTTTGCTGTGGAAAGCGCGACGTTCCCACACCAAGAGCCAACGGACGTGCTGAGATCTCAATTGGGTTTCTTGTGGGAGGTTTCTTGTGGACTGATCCCCCCTTGTTGTTGTCCCTCACTTCCCTGGCGACTACTGTGGGCGGCGCGCCGGGAGCGCGCTTCCCTCTGCTCGGTCCTCTCTCGTAGGCGGCGGTCTGGGCGAATAGCCCCGGGGCAGGCATTACACGCATTCGCCTGGGAGCGTCGCCGAAGGCGTGGACCATCGGCGCCCCTGGAAACATGGATTACTCTCCCCTGGGCTGTTCTCCCTCGTCGTCGCCCCGAGTCTCAGCGGCGACTACACCAGGGTGTGATTGCGCCGGGGTGTGGTAATCATGCGATCGGCGCCGTTGCGGCCTGGGGGGGCGCCACACTGCGCCAGAGGTTTGACGAGCCCTCGCCGGGGCGCGCCAGAGATCTCTGTCGAGGTCCTCGCCCCCCCCCAGGGTGCGGATTGCAAACCACATCTTTTGCAGACCACGCCTCTCGAAGTCGCCGATCTCTACTCTCCCTGCTTTCGAAGGGAAAAATAATTATCCCAGTGCGACCCTACCTAGGAGTTTGAGCCCCTAGGAAAGCAGCATTAGTAGTAACAGTAAAGCTAAGCTAAAGCTAAGCTAAAGCTAAGCTAAAGCTAAGCTAAAGCTAAGCTAAAGCTAAGCTAAAGCTAAGCTAAAGCTAAGCTAACAGCTAAGCTAAAGCTAAGCTAGCTAAGCTAAAGATAAGCTAAAGCTAAGCTAAAGCTAAGCTAAAGCTAAGCTAAAGCTAAGCTAAAGCTAAGCTAAAGCTTAAGCTAAAGCTAAGCTAAAGCTAAGCTAAAGCTAAGCTAAAGCTAAGCTAAAGCTAAGCTAGCTAAAGCTAAAGCTAAAGCTAAAGCTCCCAGGGGACTGGGGGAACCGCGGGGCGGATCCTGGGGGAACCGCCCGGGGCGGGGAGCACTGCCCGGCCCTTTAAGCATACAGGGTAAGAACCCTTCTAGGCAGAGCCTAGGTAGGGAATAAAGCACACACTTTCAGGGCTCCGCGCGGATTTCTCGGGTCTGCGCTGGGCCCCCCCCTGGCGGCGCCTCTGGCGCCGCTTCTGACGCGCTCAGCGCGTCCGCGAGGGGGCTCCCAGCGCCGATCCACGAAACCCGCGCGGACCTCGGGCCGTTTTTCGCTCCGTCCCTGCCCGCCTCCCCGCTCAGTGACAGCACAGCGCCCCTGGGCCGGGGCAAGCGCCACCCACCCCAGCCAGGGAGAAGCCCCGGGTTTCCCGGTGCGGCCCCACAGCCCCCCCAAGAAACCCAACCCTGAGAACCCGCGCGCGAGGTACACCTGAGGGGAAATCCGGAGCACCCTGAACGCAGCAACTCCTTCAACGGCTGCAGGAAGTCACCGCGCAACGCGAGGAGGGAAGAAGCCCAGGATACCCTGACGAAGAGCATATGGTTTGCTTCTTCGGTCGGGCAGAGGAGCCCCCGGCGGCGCGGCGCCCTGGCCGCCTGCGCGGCCCGCCGCCGTGCCCGGACGCCCTCCGCAGCAAGGTCGCCGGGCGCCGTCGTCGGCGTGGTCGTCGGCGCTGTCGGCGGCGTCGTCGTCGTCGTCGGCGCCGTCGGCGCCGTCGGCGTCGTCGTCGGCGTCGTCGGCGCGGTCGTCGTCCAGGGCGTCGCCTTCCGCCGCGGAGCCCGCGAGCGTTCCTGCGCCTGCCAGGGCGGCCCCGCGCCGACCGGCGGCGGCGGCGGCGGCGGGGGCGTGTGCGGGGAAGTGAGCGACGCAACAGAACAAAAAAATAGGGCCATCTGCACCAACACTGGCGCGAAAGCTGCCCGCGGGAGGTCGCGCGTAAGCGCTCTGGTCTCCAGTGTGGCGTGCCGCCCGGTCGGCCTGCGTAGGCCGCCGCGCAAGGCCGCTCTGGCATCTCGCGCGAGACCCCTTTCTTTCCGTTGCTCGAGTGTGGTTGGAAAGTGCGTTCGTTTGGGAGCCGGCCGGGGGTTAAGGCGGCCCAGCACTGGTTCTGGCCATCAGGAAGAGGGGGCGAAGTTGGAGGTGCTGGGTTCGAGAAGGGTTTTGCCTTTTTCGGTCTCTGGGTGGGGCCGAACCCACGGCCGCCCCCAACGCCTGTTCGTGCTGCAATTTATGTCGCCCGTGTTTCGCATACCTAACTCATGCTCTTGACAGTCGCCGGTTTCTCTGCATTCGCCTCAGGCGGGCCGACACTTCCAGGAGCATCCGATTGCATGCGAGCGAGGAAATTCGGGGCACCCTGTCGAGAATCCTTATAAACCCCAGCGACGACGCTGGCCGCAATAACGACAGTGACTGCGCCGACGACGGCCACTTGGACAAGGCGCGGGAGTGCCCCCCCCAGCCAGTGGGTGGTGGCCAAGCGATGAGTGATGGTGATGATAGCTGACAGGGGGTGGATCAGGAGGGGAAAAAACGCACAGACACAATTCATCGTCGACTCCCGGGAGAATATGGGAAGTGGGGGGCGGGGGGGAAACGAAAGCCCAGGAACGATGGGAAATACGGGGAATTCTGGGGTTACTTGTATTTGTGTTTATGTATCTGCGCGTCCCTTACCCTCCTCTGTTCTCCACTCGTCCCCTGGCCCGCCCCTGGGCCGCGCACGTGCCTCGGGACACCTGCCTACTTCCCTCTTGGACTGCCAGGAGGGTCCAACGCCGCGGAAAAAAACACAGCATCGCAACACAAGTCTCGACCGGAAGTCGGCCAGGCGCAGAGGAGGATTTAGGGGGGAGGGGGGGAGCAGCACCCCTGCTTCTGAGAAGGCCTGGGCCTGGGCTGCAGATGCAGGGCCCGCGCCTTCTGAGAAGCAGGGCCTCCTTGTAAGTTAAGCCTTCCCCCCTCCCGCCGCCCCCTCGTGCGCGCCGCCAGGGGAAACCTGGCCCCCGTCTTCCTGCGGCAATCCTTGGAGCCGGATCGGTCCGTGAGGGTCCCGCGGCCCGAAACGAGGCAGCATCGCCCGCTGCGGAGAAATGGTGACTGACGCCTGGATCTGAACTGGGGTGCGCCAACAACCGCCACTTGGACAAGGCGCCGAGATGTCCCCCCTTTCCGTGCCCCTTCTGTGCACTGTCCGTGCCACTTCAGCATCGTTTTCGTGCCCCTGCGGCCGTTGTGTTCTGATGGCGCTAGGCCCACGAAGGACGGCGAGCGTTCGAACGGAGGCGGAACGGAAGATAACGGAAGTGGAACGGAAGTGAAGCACGGAAAGAAAGCAAACGCCTCAGCGTAATGCGAAGGTTCCCATGATTCAGGCCTCCAAAATGGGGTTCGAGTGGATGGTGTCGGAGAATCGCGCCGCATCGCCAGAGCGTAGGCGATGCGGCTCGATGTGGGGTTCGAGATTTTTTCCACGATGGCGACGCCGATGCATCGGCGATGCGGCGCAATCTTCCGACCCCATGCACTCGGACCTCGATCTTCCTCCTCCTCCTCCTCCTCCTCCTCCTCCTCCTCCTCCTCCTCCTCCTCCTCCTCCTACCTTCGTGCCACGACTCGACGGCGAGCGAGGGGGGAATGTGAGAAGGAGAAGGCCCTCTCAGAAGGCGGCGGAGCTTCTCGAAAGGCCTCCCCGGCCTGGGCAGCTTCCCGTGCTTTCGGGGAGGGCGTCGAACACTTCTCAGAGAAGTCCGGGGGCCTCCCGGGCCTTCTGAGAGGGCCTACAGTCGGGGCCCTGAAGAAAGAACCATTTTCGTTGGGGAGGGGCTCCGCGTTCCTTAAATGTTTCACAGCTTGCCTCAGGTTTTCCTTACGTTTCCGATCGGAGATCGAAGTTGAACTTGTGGAGAAAAGGGGCCTCGTCCCTTATGTAGGGTTCCTTGGGTCAACGCGCCGCCTGTACTCCTCCTCGCTTCCTCCTCGCTCGCCGCCGATCTGCGCGAACGGCCGCGCGGGGACAGGGCGCCGAGCCTGCCCATCCTCCTCGCTTCCTCCTCGCTCGCCGCCGATCTGCGCGAACGGCCGCGCGGGGACAGGGCGCCGAGCTGCCCATCGCAAATTCTTTCCCGTGCTACCCATCGCATCGCTCCATCTTCAGGGGATGGGGGAGGAGGAGGAGGAGGAGGAGTAGGAGGAGGAGTAGGAGGAGGAGGAGAGAGTAGGAGGAGGACGAGGAGGAGGACGAATCTGCGCTGGGTGGGCGGTGCGATGACAAAGGGGGGGGGGTGTTGTCCTCCTCCTTGTCCGCTCTGCGCGAACGGCCCCGCGCCAGGCGGCCCGCCGCCCGCGGGCCCCCCGCCGCTGGGCCCGCCGCTGCCCGCGGGCCCGCCGCCGGCGGGCAGGCGGCGCGCGGGGGGCGCTCCACGCGCGCAGCCCACGGGTCGGTGCGATCGGGACGGGCGCGGGAAGGAGGGGTCCTCCCTTGGAGCTTCCTCCTCCTCCTCCTCCTGCTCCTGCTCCTCCTCCTGCTCCTCCTCCTCCTCCTCCCCTCCTCCTCCTCCTCCTCCTCCTCCTCCTGCTCCTCCTCCTGCTTCTCCTCCTCCGCCCTCCTGCTCCTCCTCCTCCTCCTCCTCCTCCTCCTCCTCCTCCTCCTCCTCCTCCCCCCTCCTGGTCCTCCTCGTGATCGTTTTCATATTCATTGTTTTGCCGATCGGCTCCGGCCCTCGCATCCCTCTCCCCCCCAGTGGAGTAGATCTTGGCTGTTTTCGGCGCCTGCGCAGTAAGCAGAGGCCCGGAGCCAGACGCCCCCCCCCTCCCCCCCCTTCCGCCCAATGTCGAAACGCCGAATAGAAAAGGCTCACCCTCCTCCTCCCCTCCTCCTCCTCCTCTCCTCCTCCCCCTCCTCCTCCTCCTCCTCCTCCCCCTCCTCCTCCTCCTCCTCCTCCTCCTCCTCCTCCTCCTCTTCCTCCTCCTCCTCCTCCTCCTCCTCCTCCCTTCGTGCCACGACTCGGCGGCGAGCGGGGGGGGAAGTGAGAAGGAGAAGGACCTCTCAGAAGGCGGCGGAGCTTCTCAGAAGGCCTCCGGCCTTCCGAGAAGCTTTCTGTGTTTCGGGGACGGCTTTGAAAGCATCCCAGAAGTCCGGGGGGCTCCCGAGCCTTCTGAAACGGCCTCCCCTTCTCATTTCCCCCCCAGGCCGCCGCCTAAAGTTAAGTCGGGCCTGTCCCTCTACAGGGGGAACATCCAAAGATAGTTGTTGTTTTTTTTAAAGTCATTGAGCATTTTTGGAGAATTGGTTTATTATTTTCAATTTTTCGCCCAAGCTCCCCCTGTAGGGGGACAGGCCCGACCTGAGCCTAAAGGGGTGCGAGGACCGACAGCGCGTCCTGCGCATCTTGAGCAGGACGAATCGCTGTCGGCGTCGCCGCCAGCGCTGTCCACTCGAGGCAGGAGGCCGCCTGCCCATCCGCGGCCGCTGTCGGCTCTGGACGAGGTTTCTCATTGGGCACCGCGCCAACTTTCGGGGGCGGCAGAGAGGGGGGTGATGACTAGGGGGGGACGGATACCATGGCGTGGGCCATGATGTCTCCCCAGATCTCACGGCGCCTCTCCTTATTCCATTACGTCCCTGGCCCCCCCCCCCCGGGCCGCGCGCATGCCGCCGGCCACGATTTGCGCCCCCCCCTCCTGGACGCCCCCCTCTTGGCCGCCCCCGAATTTGTTGGCACGCGTCCGAAATACAGAGTGGGCCTCGTTCTCGCCGTGGCCATCCGGGCCGGTCGCCTCTCCGAGTCTAGGCCTCTCCGGGGGCCACGCCAGGGGCGGCTGTTGGGGTTCGGGGTCCGAGGTTTTGGGCGCGTCGGGCGGCTGGCCGTTTTGGGGGGAGCTTCACGGGGCCCTCGCCAGGCCCCAGGACCGTCAAGGCACGACCCGGTATGGAAAAAGCTTGCCCCGGGGGAGAGGGTCGGGGCTGCCAGGGACCATTCGGGATAGGCTCAGGAGGGGGTGGGGGGGGGGCAGGTTCTTGGATTGTCCGTCGCTTCTTCGGCGGTTTTCCAGCCTCGGGATGCCTTCCAGCGGCTGCGCCTTGCCGTGAGCGTTCCGGGGCGGCCCAGATTGTCCCGAACGGCCGCCAGAGGCCCAAGCTATGACCCAAGGACGTTCAATACGAAAGAAGCTGATTCACTGCATCGAGCTCCCCATATGTACATCTATTTGCATGGACCTGTCCGCCGTGAGCGTCTAGGCGCAAGAGTTTTCGAATACAAACGGTCCTTAGTATTGACATATTGGGAGTGAATATAATTGTAAATGAGTTGGAGTGTGAATGAGTCTCAGGAGTACGAGGGAGACTGTGCGCATGAGTCTGAGTATGTCTAAGCTCAGGGTGGGTGTATCTGCGCGTCAGTGGCCTGAGCGTGACTGGGCGTAACTGAGTCGAACTGTCTGCGCGATCCCTCCCTCCATGATGAAGCATGGAATAGGGGTGCTCAAGCAAACGCCGTGCGAAACCTCTGCGCTTCGCTGGCTGGCCCAGAAGATCTCACACAGTGGCTGGACCGTGGTACAGCCAGCCACGCCTCGGCGAGGAGAGGCCCGATCTATAGGAACATAGGCAAAGCAATGAGGATTGGAGCCACAGAGGGGCAAGCTATAGGAACGTGCCTAAAACACCAGGTGATCGTGCCCCAGGGGAGGCACACTCTATAGCAACACAGGGAAACCACATGGGATTGAGGCCACAGGAGACGGGCAATATATAAGAGCAGATGTAAAATACAGAGGGTTCGTGACCCAGGGGAAGCGCGATCTATAGTAACAGACGTAAAACACATGAGATTGGAGCCACTCCTGTGGCCGCCTGGGGCCTCCTGGGACTTCCTGGAGCCTCTTGGAACCTCCTGGGACCTCCTGGGGCCTCCTAGAGCTTCCTGGGGCGTCCTGGGGCGTCCTGGGGAGTCCTGGGGAGTCCTGGGCCCTCATGGAACCTCTTAGGCCTCCTGGTACCTCCTCGTGCGTGCCTCCTGGTGCCTCCTCGAGCCTCCTGGAACCTCTTGGGGGCATCCTGAGAGGATTCGTGCCCCAGGAGAGACCCAATCTATCGGAACATACTTAAAACACGCAGGACTGGAGACACAGGAGAGGGGCAATATATAGTGACGCACGCAAAGCACAAAAGATTCGTGCCTCAGGAGGGGCCCCACCCATAGGCACGTGCGTCAATCACTTAGGATAGGAGCCACCAGGGAGGGGCAATATATAGAGAGATACGCAATACACAAATGGTTCAATGTGAACGCAGGCGAGTCTGGCCACTAAAGCATGCAAGCTAACCGAGGCATCCTCACAATATGCGATCCCTGGGGTGCGAAAACCAGCGTCTCTCCTGACACATCCTCGAAATCTGTTCAGAAAGCAGAAGGTGTTGGGTCGGTAAACAGGCGAACCGCTCGAGACATCCCCGCAATCTTGGCGCGAACGGATAAATTCTAAACGCTTCGCGTAACCCAGCCCCGTACTGCGCTCAGTAGCTAATTAGGTTTGCCCGCCAGCCCGGACAACTCCTCTCGCCGCTTGCGCGCTCGCTGGTGGCTGCGACCAAAAAAGTAACCCAGCCCATCCAGAAACGATGCCCAGAGGAATTGCCTCGATCAGGGAAGTGGGCACCACACAGAGAAAGGGTCCCCCAATGGAGGCCTCTTGGAGCGTCTTGGGGGCCTCTTGGCGCTCCCGGACGCCTCTTAGAGCGTCTTGGGTGCCTCGGATTGGGGCCTCTTGCGGGTCTCTGGGGAGCTTCTTGGAGGCCTTTTGGGCGCCTGGTGGGGTCTCTTGGGGCCGCCTGGGCCCTCTTGGGACGCTCTTGGGAGCCTTGGGAGCGCTCTTGGAGCTCTCTTGGCCCATCTTGGAGCCATCTTGAGGCCTCGGATGGCCATCGGAAGCGAAAAGGCGAGAAAGCCAAAAACATTGTTTTTCCTAAGGTTTTGGAAGGATTTTGGCCTCATCGGGGCCTCCTGGCGGAGCTGGCCATTTTGGGCCAACGTGGCCATCTTGGAGGCCATCTTCAGCCGTCTTGGAGGAACAATTGAGGAAATCCTGCTCCGTGGCAATCCTCCCGGGACCCCGGCGGAACGGGCCGAAGCCCCAGGGGAAGTTCTTTTGAAAAAAACCAAAACCAAAACCGAGAGGGTTTAGCACGCCAGGCACCCCTGCGATGAATCGACAGGAGGCGGCGGATCTCATGGCCGTCGGCCCATCCCGCCACCGTGCCTGGGTTGATTCCCGCCGCTCCGATCCTTCTCGACCGCTGATCCGACTCATCGATTTGACCCCGGGCTCCCCCCCCCATTCCCCCCCTTCTCCCTCTTACAGTAAAAAATCATAGTAAGGGCGCACTGATGTCCTTAGGGTACCCCTTGCTTTCTTGCCTCTGCGGCCTGTCCGTCGCGGTTTTCACTGGCCAGCCCCTCAGGGTGTTGGCAGTCCGCCGCCCAAAAAAGCACCAACTTCGGCGTCCAAGGCCCTTGCGTCCTTACAGTCAACCCGCATAGCAAGGATGGGCAACCTTCCCAAGGGTGCCCTTGCATCCTTGCCTCCTCGGTCCGTCCTTCGCCGCTTCCGCTGGCCGCGCCCTGTTCGAAGACCTTCGACATGGGCGCCCAAGGCCCTTGCATCCTCATCGCGCGCCCTTGCCGCCATGCGGGTTGACTGTACCGCCCGCCCTTACCGTGATTAGATCTCGACGCTCTTCCCTGCCACCTGGCCCTCCCAAGCCGCCGCCGCCCCCCCCCCGCCCCTGCCGAGACCGCCGCCGCCGCCCCCCCCCCCCCTCGCCGCCGCCGCCCCCCCCCGCCCCTGCCGAGCCCGCCGGCGCCCCACGCGGGCCCCGCCCGGCGCGCCGCGCGCCGCCCGCGCCGCCCGGCGACGCGCCGACGCCGGCCTCCGCGCCGCGCTCGGCTCGCGCGGGGGCTCGCGCGCGCGCGCCTCGGGGGGCCTCCTGCCTGGGGGGTCTCCGAGCGCGCTCCACTGCTCGCAGAGTCCCCAAACGGGGCGGTGGCCACACCGTGCGGTGAGTCGGTGGGGATTCGGGGTCACCGCACGGTTGTGGGACTCGAGTTCCTCTCCGAGGACGTCTCGGGCGACAGGGGCCTCCGGGGTCCCCCGATCCCATCTCCTCCGACCCCATCTAGGAGGCCTCTAGGCATGGGGGCTTCTCGGGCCGTCTCGGACTGGGGACCTCCTGGGCCGTCTCGGGGCCATCCTCATGTCGGCTCCTCCGATTCGGTTCGATTCGATTTCGATCGATGCCGATTCCGACACGATTCGACCTGGGATTTCGATTTAAAGTTTCGATGTCTCAATCGATCAGCCTGCCGATTTCCGCCGATGCCCGCCGATCCGTCTTGGGGCCCTCATGGGAGCCTCCTGGGCCGCCCCAGGGCAATCTCAGAAGCCCCCAGAGTTGTGGAGGACGATCAATGGAGAGGGAGCATGCTGCCAAATGATTTCCAGATGTCTACAAAAGATGTTTCCAGCATGTTGTAAACATATATATATACACAATGCTTAAAGCATGTTTGGAATATGTCTTACACATTACAAAAACACATCTTTAATTACATGATAGGATTGTCAGAGTGTCCAGTGTCATGGCATCCACAACCCCCGAGCCGTCTTCCGCCGATCGTGGCCCGAAGGGGTGCGCGCCCTCACCGTCTGCCAGCAGACCCCCACCCCCGCTTCAATAGGTTTTGAAGGCCAAAATGGCCAATGAATCTCGATTATCGCGCTCGTGACGCGGTAGTCCGAATGTGCCAGGAACGCGCGTCAGTGTCCGCGGGCACGCGCGCGCGGCTTGCCTGAGCATTGTAGCATCATGCGACGCATATACTTCAGGGGCGGAAAGGAGGGGGGTGATGACTAGGGGGGGGTGGATATCATGGCGGGGGCCATGATTTCTCCCCAGATTTCATGGCGCCTCTTCTTATTTCATTACGTCCCTGGTCCCCCCGCTGGGCCGCGCACATGCCGCCGGCCATGATTTGCACCCCCCCCTCTTGGACACCCCCGTCTCTGCCGCTCCCGAATATCATAGGTCCGCGGCTTCTGGGCGGCCCAGAAGCCGGGCGAGCGCCTCGCAGGGACGAGCTGTGCGCGCTGGCGCCTCTCGGGGGCCGCCGCGCGGGGGGGGGGCCCTCCCGGGGAGGGGCAGGCGCCGGGGGTCCTCTCCTGGGGCGCGGCGTCGCTCGGGCGTAGGCCTCCCTTCCTCCCTCGGCGGGGGGGCGGTCGAGGAGCACCCGGGATCATCGAGGGGGGAAGGAAACAAGACAAAAAACAAAACAAAACAAGCAAAACAAGCATAAAAACAAGCAATGAAAAAAAACAAAAAAAGATAAAAAATAAACAAAACAAACAAAACATACAAAACAAAAGAAGCACAAAAACAAAGAAAACCCCAAAAAGGAAACAACACAAAACAAAAAAAACGCACGAGACCCAGGAAAAGAGCGCATGAGGCCGGGGAAAGGAGCGCACGGGGCATGGACGTCCGAGCGATGGGGGTCGCTCGGGTCGGGCCGGACGAAAGGGGGGATTGGGAAAGGGGGGGGGTACGAAATGTGCTGCACGCAGCTGGTTTCGGCCCCGCCGAGGCGCCCATTCCTCGATACCTTGGACGCCTCCCGGCGCCGGGAGGCGCCGAGAACATCAGCCGGGTGAGCTGAGTCTCAGACCCCCCCTTTGCAGGAGGGAAAAAAAGCACACAGACACAATGAGTCGTCGACCCCCAGGAAAATATGGGACAATAATTGTGGGAAGTGGGGGGAAGACAGCAACCCAGGACATGTGGGAAAATCTGGGGAATCTTTTTATTTGTGTGTCCAAAGGGCCCCTTCGCCTTTGCTTATCCCCCCTTTCGCCCGGCCCGAAATTGGGGGCCGCTCGGCGCGCGCGTTGGGCCCGCGCGGTAACGGCTCGCGCGCGCGGCGCGCGCGCGCGCACGGGGGGGCGCGGCAGGCGGGGCAGCCGGCGGGGCGGGCGGGGCCCTCGCCGCCCGCGGGGGGGGGAAGGGCGGGGCCTCGCCCGTCGGCCCTGGCGCCTCGAGTAGAATTAGGTCGGGCCCGTCCCTCTACAGGAGGAATATTCAAAAGTAGTCCAAACAATTGTCAGGGGACTATTTTTTGCGTATGTTTGTTGCCATTTGGGGGCATTTTTGGGGTATTTTGCATTTCTCGCCCCAAATCCCCCTGTAGGGGGACGCCCGACATAAGAGTAGAAGATCGACTGCAGTGGATCAATCGGGAGTGGAAAAAACACACAGAGACACAATGAAGCGTCGATCCCCAGGAAACTCTGGGAAACTATGGGAAGTGGGGGGGGAGGACGAAGACCCAGAAGAGATGGGAACATATGGGGAATCCTTTTTGTTGTGCCTATTTATTTGTGTGTCCGCGGGCCCCTTCAATCAAGCAGTGGCGAAGCGTCCTGGCTCGCCTATAGCCCCACCAAACAGTGTTCTAAGAACCTTTTGTGGTTTCCACGAGATGCTCTCAGAACATTCCTGGTTGAGATTGTTTTGTTTTGACACATCGGGCTTATGTTCTAAGAGCAATGTTTTTGTTCTTAGAACATTTTTGGGTTCTAAGAACATTTCGTGGTAAGGCTATAGGAATGCCGGGACGGTCGGTCCCTGCTCAAGTGGAGGCCCATGCCAAGAAGCGCCCTGGTTGCCTCCAGGGTGCCCTAGGTTTCTCGGATTTCGATGGTTCTGCAATGGGAGGTGTGACGTTCCCACGCCAAAAATCCACGGATGTCCTAGGGTCTCAGGGGTTGGGTTTCTTGTGGAAGGTTTCTTGTGGATCGGCCCCCATTATGCAGACTTGATGTACCCCAGAAGTGATTTGTCCCATCGGATATACGACGAATGCGTAGAGCTGTCGTAGGTTAGCGTAGACCCGCCGTAGATGGTTCGTAGGATCGAGGGGAGGTTCAATTCTGGGGCAAGAACTCGGCAGTCGATCTCCCCCTCGAGCTCTGGCGGCAGGAGAGGGGGGTGTGGCAGAAAGGGGTGTAGTGCCAATCGTGAACATCGACGATGGGTAGCATCGCCAGATTCAGCAGTGGCACCACACCCTTTTACCTTGGCATCGCTCAGACGTGTGCATTTTCTCGGCGAGAGCCATCGAGGACCATCCTGGACCATCGGGAAATGGACGCCCGAGCGACGGCAGGTTACACCACACCCCTTCTTACCTCCAGACTGGCGCCCCAACCCGGACGAGCGCTCCGCTGCGCCTCCTTGGCGTCGCCCCCGGGCGTGCCCTGCGCTCCGGGGGAGGGGCCCCCGGCGCCGACCCGAGACATCTGCGTGGACCTCCAGAAGTGCATGCCCCCTCCTCCCCCTCCTCCTCTCCTCCTCCTCCTCCTCCTCCTCCTCCTCCTCCTCCCCTCCTCCTCCTCCCCCTCCTCCCCCTCCTCCCCCTCCTCCTCCTCCTCCTCCTCCTCCTCCTCCTCCTCCTCCTCCTTGTCCGATGTCGGTTCTCACCGGCCCGCTCCGAGGCGGCTCCGATGTTCCGACGATGCGAGGCGGCCCCGTGCTTGCACGGCGCTGTGGTGCCTCCCGGCGCAGCCGATCCAATTCTGCAGCGCGACCCGACGCACATCGGGCGGGGCGAGGGCCAGGACAATTCCGCATAGATCCGCTCCAGAGCGTTCTGGGACGCTCTGAGAAGGCCGCGACGCCCGAGACAGCCTCCACAGCCGCCGCATCTCAGAGACTCTATACATATATATATATATATATATATATATATATATGTATGCGCAGCCACCCCCCCCAGCACCCACGAATTTCACATCAATCGTTGGGGCGCCCATTCGCATTTTCACTGATCGATCCTCCGTTGAGCATCTGTCTTCAGTCGTCTCCCTCCTCTTCCTCTTCCTGCTGTCAGCCCCCTGCAGTTCTTGGCTTTCTTCGCTATCACTCCACCCATCGTCCTCCCTATGTTGACTCATCTCTCTTCCTCGGCTTCTGCCTGATTCCTTCGATTCCCCCCCCCAGTCTTCCTCATTGACAGGGCTCCTTTTGAAATCGGTTACAAAAGGAATCGTATCGAAATCGGCTACAAAAGGAATCCGATTGAGATCGACTACAAAGGGAATATCATTCAAAACCCTTACAAAAGAATTCTTATTGAAATCGTTTCCAAAAGGGGCACGATTGAAATCAGCTACAAAAGGACTCCTGTTTCAATCCTTACAACAAGAATCCTATTGGAATCGGCTACATAATGTATCCTATTGGAATCGGCTACAAAAGGACTCCGATTGAAATCCTCCACAAAAGGAACCCTATTGAAATCGGCTACAAGAGGAATCCTTTTGGAAATCGGTTGCACAAGGAATCCGATTGAAATCCTCAGCAAAAGGAATCCTATTGAAGTCGGCTACAAAAGGAATCCTATTGAAATTGGCTACAAAGGGAATCGTAGTGAAATAGGCTATACAAGGAATTCTTACTGAAATCCTTCACAAAGGGAATCCTATGGAAATCGGCTACAAAAGAAGTCCTTTTGAAATTCCCAACAAAGGGATCCCATTGACATCGGCTACAAACGGAGTCTTAGTGAAATCCGATGCAAAAGGAATCCCATTGAAATCGGCTGCGAAAGCAATCAATTGAAATTATCAAAAAAAGGTAAGGTGGAAGAGGAGGAGGAGTAGGACAGACATGAGGAGGAGGAGGTGGAAGAGGATTCAGAGAAGAAAAGGGAAGAGGAGAATCCGAGACGCCCAACGCAATCCCTGTGAAAACGCAGGGCTCGCGACACCACAGGTACGGAAACCCTGTGTGTTCATATTGTTTGTTTTTGTTTTCTGGGATGCAAATCAAGAAAACAGTATGTCTGCATGTGTTTGTTTTTGATGTTTTGATTCTTCACCCTCCAGACAAAATCAATCCAGGAGCCGAAGTTTCAGAACCTGGGAAATCCCAAACATCAAAATGAAAACACAGGGTTTGGCGACCCCTGACGTCGCAAACCTTGTGTTTTCATTTGGATGTTTAGGATATTTGAGATTTCTCAGACTCTGAAGCTTCGGAGGCTCTTGGATTGTGTCTGGAAGGTGAACATCCTCAAAATCCGAAAGATCCAAATGAAAACACAAGGTTTCCTTAATTCTCATGCTAAAATCTTAAACATCCAAATGGAAACACAAGGTTTGGCGGCCCCTGACGTCGCAAATCGTGCGATTCCACAGGGATCGCTGCTCCCTCACCCTCCATGTGAAGCTTCGGAGGCTCCTGGATTGTGTCTGGACGGTGAAAATCATTTTTTTCGGAAGCAAATCTGAATGAAAACACAGGGTTTCCTTAATTCACATGCCAGAAATCCCAAACATCCATGTGAAAACACATGGTTTGGCGGCCCCTGACGTCGCAAACCTCGTGATTCCAAAGGGATCGCTGCTCCCTCACCATCCATCACTTCCCCCTCTCCTCCCCGAGTGCGCATGCTGGTGGGTAGGACCTTCAGGCCGAGTTCCTCCTTTGCGGAGGACGGCGTTCTTTCGCAGCCCACAGTGCCTTCTGGCAGATCGCGCGCCACGCCACTTTCGGAGTTGAGAAAAACCGCCGATGCTTTAGGGGAAAGAAGGGAGGAGAGAGAGAGAATGAGAGAGAGAGAGTCGAGGAAGAGGATGAGGAAGCGAAAGCTGGTGAGAGTGGGTGCTGGGGGGGTGTCCATATATATATATATATACATACACATATACATATACCTATACATACGCAGTTACATATCTATATATATAGATATACACATACATACAGTCATACATACATTTGTATGCTTCAGCGCATCTCGACTCCATCCGATCCCCCCGCCAGCGCCCCGGCTGTTCGGCTCTGGCGCCACAGTCCACCCGCGTAGTAAGGATGGGCAACCTCCCCGAGGTTACCCTGGCACCCTTGCCTCCTCGGCCCATCCTTTGGCCGCGCCCCGCCCGAAGAGTCTCGAAGTGGGCCTGCGCGAGGCCACTGCATCCTCGTCGCGCATCCTTGCGACACGGGCCGACGGCGCTGGCCATCCTCAAGTCGGGCCCGCCCCTCTACAGGAGGAAAATTCAAAAATAGTTTCAAAAAATAGTCTGGGGGCGATTTTCTTCCGTATGTTTGAGAATTGTTGAATAGGTTTCCTATTTTCATTGTTTCTTCGAAAATCCCCCTTGAGGGGGACAGGCCCGACTTAATTCGTGTGACACGGGCCGACGGCGCTGGCCAATGCGTCCCCGCCGATCCATGCGCCCCCGCCAAGGCCGCGGCGGCGGGACGCCCCGCCGCGGCCCGCAAGGCACCGCCCCCGGAGAGGCTGCTCTGGGGCGGGGCGGCCGCGGAGCCGTCGGCGCCCTCGGCGGCCGAGGCCTCCGCACCCGCGCGCGCCGCGCGCGGGTCGCCGTCGTCGTCGCCGCCGCCGCCGCCGTCGTCGTCGTCGCCGCCGCCGCCGCCGCCGTCGCCGTCGTCGTCGCCGTCGCCGTTGCGTGAAGTCGGGCGTGTCCTGCAGGAGGAATATTCATATAGTATAAAAACATCGGGGACGATGATTCGAGTATGTTTCGGCATTTTGGGGGTCTTGTATGACTATTCTTCAATTTTTCGTCCAAAACCCACCTGTCGGGGGACATGCCCGACCTAACCGTTGCCGCCGCCGTCGCCGTCAGAGGTCGGAAGCCAGGGCGAGGTGCGGGCGGAAATGAAGGTGCACAGGTCCAACTCGGAGTGCGTGACGGAGGCCGCGGGGTGGACGAGGGAAGGCAACGAAGAGGCGGATTACTACGCCAAGGAGGGTGCGGCTGCTTGGGGCTGTTGGCCCGAACACGGGCTGGCGGCTGAAGGCGCCCACCCCCTGGCGCCCAGCCCGTGCTTTTCGGGAGCAAGGAAGAGAGGCGACACCACCGCTGCCAGCGCGAGGTGCCAGGGAGGGTCCTGATGGAGGTTGTCGGGCGGGGCCAGGACGAGGACTGCGCCTCGAGGTCCCAGGCGAGGTCCAAAACAAAAGCCAAGACGAGGACAGATGCGTTCCAGCGCGTTCCCGAACGCTCCCCGAGCGTTCGAGAACGCTCCGCGATGGCCGCGGCGCCCGGCACGTCCATCAGAGCCGTTAGATGTTTGGGATGGCCGATGTATCCCCCTCCGACGTTTTCATCTTGGCTTCGTCTGAAGCTGCGCGCCCCCGCCGCCAGCGCAATGCCCCTTTCCCGGTGCATTGCGCGGAGCGGATCCGAGGCAAGGTTGTGCAGTTTTGGCGGACTCGGTCGTCTTCCCGGGTACAGTCAGCCCGCATAGTAAGGATGGGCGACCTTCCCAAGGGTACCCTTGCATCCTTGCCTCCTCGGTCCATCCTTCGCCGCTATCGCTGGCCGCGTCCCGCTCGAAGAGCTTCGACATGGGCGCCCAAGGCCCCTGCATCCTTCTCGCGCATCCTTGCGATAATGGTTGACTGCAGGAGCTTTTTCCTGTGACTCTTCCCCCCTGCCTCTGGGGGGGGGGCGGAGGGCGCGCGCGCCCCCTCCGCCGAGGCCGCGCCGCCGCCCGCGGCGGAGGCGCCCGCGGCGGCGCCGCCCGCGGCCGCGCCGCCGCCCGCGGGGCCCGCGAGCGAGGCTCGGCCCTCGGCTCGGCCGGCGGCCGGCGGCCGGCGCGCCGCGGGGCGCCCGCGGCGGGGCTCGGCACCCGCGGGGCTCAGTCAGAAGGGGAACAGAGAGTAACACAAACATAGAAATAGTCCCCTGATTATTTGTTGATTATGTTTGAAGTATTTTTGGGGTACTTCTTATTTTTCGTCGAATCCCCCTGTAGGGGACAGGCCCGACTTAACCCCAGCAGGATGAACAGCACGGCTGGAAGAGCCCACCCGATGCACCACCTGCGCCCAGAGGGCTGGTGAAATAGGGGAACAGAGAGTGACACAAGCATAAAATCTCGGAGGTCCGCGCGGATTTCTCGGATCGGCGCTGGACCCCCCTCCGTGGCGCGCGGAGCGCGCCAGGGGCGGCGCCGGAGGCGCCGCGGGGGAGGCCCCAGCGCCGATCCGAGAAATCCGCGCGGACCTCCGAGATTTGATGCTTGTGTCACGTTGTGTTCCCCTAAGTCAGAGCTCACCGGGCGCGCTCCACTGCTCGCAGAGACCCGGCGGACCCGCCAGCGTCGGGCGGCCACGCCCAGGAGGAGGATCGACCGCCAGCGGCTGGCCGCACGCGGCGGCAGGCCACCGAGGAATGCTGAAGAAGCAGCAGCGGATCCTGAAGCACACGTCACGGACACGTGGCATGTAGAGCTCCTCTTCGCAAAAGGTCAACAAAAAAAACGAGCGTCTGCCTCGACGTCATGGATCGCAGCTCCCCCTCGGCGGATCCGGGCCACGTGCCGGCAGTTGCATTGCGAGCAGTGGAGCGCGCCTGCTCGAGAACGCCGCACCCTGCCGGACCTGCGAAGCCAGAGCTTGGCTGAGACGGACTCGGGAGCCTCTCGCGGCCCTGGAGGTGCCCTGATTCGGAGGGCCCCAAGTATGCAACTGCACCGATCCTGGCCAGGCCGATCCCAGGCCCGGGATCGGTGCATACGCATTCTGCCCAGAGCAGGAGGGCGCACACACCGGTCCTGGGCCCAGGGTGATCCTGGCCAGCATCGGTGCTGGTGTACAGTTAGTCGGTGCCCTCCTGGTTATACAAAGTGCATTTTGGCTGACCGGGGGCCTACGAAACCCACACACACACATACACACACACACATACACACTCACACACAACAACAACAACAACAACAACAACAACAACAACAACAACAACAACAACAACAACAACAACAACAATAACAACAACAACAACAACACCAACAACAACAACAACAACAGCAGCAGCAGCAGCAACAACAACAACAGCAACAACAACAACAGTAACAGCAACAGCAACAGCAAGAGCAACAGCAACAGCAACAATTACTCGACACGGGGCTCCCCATATGTGCATCTCATTGTGGTGGTAACTCCTGAGTGTGATGGGGCAGGATGAGAAAGAAAGAGAGAGAGAGAGGGGGAGAGGAGAAGGAGAAGGAAAGAGCATAAGTTTGGTCAAAATATGAGGAAGCAGGAGAGGGAAGATCATATCCGCATCATTCTCTTAGTTCCCTCCTGAAATGAAGGCCGCGGGCGCTGGCAATCTGGCCGAAGCAATCTGGTCGAAGCAATCTGGAAAACATGTGTCAGCACTTGGCATCGTGCGGGTCGGCAGCTCGCGCTTGCTCACGCAACGAAAAGAACCAACAACAACAACAACGAGCACTGAGCAATCGGATCGAGACACCTCTTACAGGACCGTCCGCACTTGGCTTTGGGTCTCAGTGGGCTACAGCAGCTATTTCTCTTCCGGCAGGGCCATCCCGACCCAGGAGAGTGCAGGGGGCGGGGCCGTCCGCACTGGGCATCAGGCCGTGATGGTGGCGCAGGTGATGGTTGCGTTGGTCGTGGTTGTGCTGGTTGTGGCACCATATTGCAATGGCGCTTGTGCTGTTGATGATTGTGCTGTTGGTGGTTGTGCTGGTGGTGGTTGTGATGCAAATGGTTGCGATCGTGTCCTGGTGACGGTCGTGCTGGTGGTGGTCGTGCTGGTGGTGGTTGTGCAGGTGGCGATTGTACTGGTGGTGGTACCATATTGCGCCGTCGCTTGTGCTGTTGGTGGTTGTGTTGTTGGTGGTTGTGCTGTTGGTGGTACCATATTGCGATGACGGTTGTGCTGTTGGTCATTGTGTTGTTGGCGGTTGTGCCGGTGGTGGTTGTGGAGATCGTGTTGGTGGTCGTGTTGATGGTGGTCGTGACCCCAAGCTCCGACGCCAAGCGTCGTGCTAACCCTTCCCCCCCTCCTATGGGCGCCGTCCTCCAGGTAGATGTACACGATGGTCCTGCTCCTGCCCTGATCCGTCGTCGTCGTCGTCCTCGTCGTCCTCGTCGTCATCGTCGTCGTCGTCGTTGTCATCGTCTTGTCGCCGTCGTTGTCGTGGTCGTCGTCGTTGTCGTCGTCGTCGTCGTGGTCGTGGTCGTGGTCGTCGTCGTCTTCCTCTTCCTCCTCCTGCTCCTCCTCTTCCTCCTCCTCCTCCTCCGCCTGCTCCTCCTCCTCCTCCTCCTGCTACTCCTACTCCTCCCCTGCCTCGTCCTCCTCCTCCTCCTCCTCCTCCTCATCCTCCTCCCCCTCCTCCTGGCCCCCCTCCTCCTCCTCATCCTCCTCCTCATGCTGAAGCAGAGCAGTATCAGAACGACACTGCTCTGCTTAAGAAATACTTACGATACGTGTCTCATGCCCTTGGAGAGTGGCCTGCGATTGCCCCTCGTCGGAACAAGGCGCTGGCCAAGCCCGTCAAGAGCCTCTCCCCTCCCTCGGGGGCTGCCTCGGCCTTGGCCTCCTGGGACCCTCCCTCGCCCCCTCCCCCTCCGCCGCCTGGGCCCCCTCGGAGGGTTCGTCCTGCGAACCCGTCCCCGAGGGCCCATGTCTGGGCTCATGTGAATGGCCAGCGCCGATGCACGATCTGCCGCATCCGCGTCCGCACATTCAAAGCATTGGAGGAGCGATGCAGAGCAATGGATTGCCCTGGACACTGCCCGCAGATGTCCAGTCTAGCCTCCAACCCTAGGGGGCATACTTTGTTTTATTATGAGCACCTCGAGCAGCCTACGAGTTTCTTGGTGTGCCATAAGTGTGGTTCTTTCAAGGAGGGCAATTCGCGTGGACTTTCAGGCAATTGCAATTTGAGGCCGCCCCACAACGGGGCAAAGCTGCAGCTGCAGAGAGCACAGTCTGGCCGTCACCCGAAGAGTGCCGCCGCCAGCCCGATCGTGCTCAGCCTCCCTCCTGTCCCCCTGGCGCAGCTGCTCAGAGAAGCAGCCCAAGCCAGGCAGGAGGCCGCCACTCCGCCCTAGTGGACAGGTGGCCCGAACTCATCCCCCCCTACTGCGCGCTGGTCCTCCTCCTCCTCCTCCTCCTCCTCCTCCTCCTCCTCCTCCTCCTCCTCCTCCTCATCCGCCGGAGGATGAAGGAAAGAGGAAGAGAGAAGACTTGCCGTCCTCCTGCCTCCCCTGCCTCCTCCTCCTAATCCTGCTGCTCCTCCTCGTTCTCCTCCTCCTCCTCCTCCTCCTCCTCCTCCTCCTCCTCCTCCTCCTCCTCCTCCTCCTCCCTCCTCCTGGTCCTCCTCCTCTCTCCTCCTCCTCCTCCTCCTCCTCCTCCTCCTCCTCCTGGTCCTCCTCCTCCTCCTCCTCCCTCCTCCTCCTCCTCCTCCTCCTCCTCCTCCTCCTGCTCCCCTTCTTCCTCCTCCTACACCCCCCCCCAGCCACCTGGCTCCGCCTCCTCCTTCTCCTACTCCTCCTCATCCGTCGGAGGATGAAGGGAAGAGGAAGAGAGAAGACTTGCCGTCCTCCTGCCTCCCCTCCTCCTCCTCCTCCTCCTCCTCCTCCTCCTCCTCCTCCTCCTCTCCTCCTCCTCCTCCTCCTCCTAGTCCTGCTCCTCCTCCTCCTCCTCATCCTCCTCCTCCTGGTCCTGATCCTCCTCCTCCTCATCCTCCTCCTGGTCCTCCTCCTCCTCCTCCTCCTCCTCCTCCTGCCTCCTCCTCCTCCAAATATGCTCCGAAAGCGAAACATGTTGGAGGAGAAAAAGGCAAAACCGCCTGAGACGTTCCCACAAAAATCCGCGGAAGGGGCCGAGGGAAATACCCCCCCGCCGCCCCCCTTACGTGCTGAAACCAGCGAATCGCCTGGGACATCCTGGCAAACTGCTCCGAAGGCGAAACATATTGGAAGAGAAAATGGCCACACCGCCTGAGACATCCCCACAACAATCCGCGAAAGGGGACGAGGGAAATACTCCCCCGCCGCTCCCCTTAGGAGTGCTGAAGCCACATAATCGCCTGACACATCCTCAACATCAGTGTGTGTGAGTCATCCGATGAGTGGACCTGGGTGAGTGTGGTGAATGTATGAGTACAAGTACGAGTGAGTCTGAGTGATAAGTGAGTCTGAGTGACGAGTGAGTCTGAGTGATGAGTGAGTCTGAGTGATGAGTGATGAGTCTGAGTCATGACTGTGTCCGAGTGGTGAGTGAGTCTGAGTGATGAGTGAGTCTGAGTGATGAGTGGGTCTAAGTGATGAGTGAGTCTGAGTGACTGACTGAGTCTGAGTGATGAGGGAGTCTGAGTGATGACTGAGTCTGAGTGGGTCTGAGTGAGAGGAGGTGAGGCGGGGTTCTGTTCTCTCTTTGTTCCTTCGGCGCGGTCCGCCAATAACAAGAACCCCATCTCTTTGGATATGGGGAACAACAACAACAACAAGAACACACAACACACAACACACAACACACAACACACAACACACAACACACAACACACAACACACAACACACAACACACAACACCAATAACAACCACAACCACAACCACAACCACAACAACAACAAAAACAACAACAACAACAACACCAGCAACAACAACACCAACAACACCAACAACAACAATAACAACAACAACGACAACAACAACAACAATAATAACAACAACAACAACATGAACAGCAAAAATGCAGCGCGGTTTTCCGACGTTGGCTGAGCTCTGTTCGCGCCGAGAGCCCGACTCCCCAGGCGCGGGCGGGGGGGAGGGCGGCAGGGCAGGCGCAGTCAGGCAGTACACGAAGCGTCCCGGCATGTCTATGGGCCTACCAAGCCTTTCGACGGAGAAAAACGCCATTGCATCCACGCGCGTTGGGCCGAGTCTGCCCAGTGCCAGCCGGCTTTTCGTCGGACTGGGCCCCACTGCCCTCTCCCAGGGCATCCGACGTAAGCGTCCGGCATGTCTGTGGGCTTATACCAAGCACTTCGAAGGAGGAAAACGCCACAAGCATAAACTTGTGGTGCTCCGCGCGGATTTCGTGGATCCGCGCTGGGCTCCACTGGCGGTGCCTCTAGAGCCGCCCCCTGGTGCGCTGCGCGCGCCAAGGGGGGGGGGTCCCGTGCAGGTCCGAGAAGTCCGCGCGGACCGTTTGAAGCTTATGCTCATGCCGCTGTCTGCTGCTCTCATCAAAGTTCTTAGCACGTCCTGGTGGTTCTGCAGAGCAGTGCGCGCAACGAGACGGCGGGCCTCGCCAGCTCGCGGGGCAGGCCACAGATGTTCGATTCAGCGTGTTGCTACGTTGCGGTGCCAAGAGTTTGTGTGCTCGTTGCGGTAGCAGCGCGCTTGCGAGCAATGGCGCGTTGCAGTCTGCAGTCTGGAGGCGGCTGGGGGTCTGAGGTGGCCCAGCACCGGTTCGAAGGGCGGGGGAGGTTCGAGGTGTTGGGCTCGAGAGGGTTGTCTGCCTTTTTCCGCCTCCGGGAGCCGTCTTCAGGCCCCGGGACCGTCGAAAGCGGATCCGGGGCCAGAAATTGCACCACATGGGCCCTGGGACGGGTCCAGGGATTTGGCATCTCTCGGACGTGTGCAATTTTTCGTCGGCGGGACTATCGAGGAGCATTTTGGTGGATCATCTTGCGAAACATACCCGCACGAAATCGAAAAATGCACAGGGAATGGACGTCCGAGCGATGACGAGGGGACCGACGTTGAGCGGATCTGCCTGCAGCCCCCCTTTCCCCCCTTGACGGGTGCTGTCGGGGCCCGACCGGCCGCCTTCAGCCTGCATTGGCTACATGGATGGGGGGTGGTACAGAGAGCTTGAAATGTCCAGTTGTTCCTTACAGTGAGCGGCTCGAATAAGGAACACTTACTTTTCAAAAGGGGCTCGGTCGTTCCTTAGGCTTGCATGCGTTATTTACGCTTCCTTATGCGTTCTTTGTTATTTATCGTTCCTTATGCGTTATTCCTTGGGATAAAAAAAGGGGCTTCCTTCTTTATTTATCGTTCCTTAGGTCAGGCCGATGACTGTACACGGAAGGAGGGTGGCTGGTTTCAATATGAGCGGCGGGGGTCGTTGGAGCCGAGATTGGCGCGCAAGTTGCCCGCGCAAGGTTGCGCAAACGCCCTCGCTTCCAGCGCAGCGTGCCGCGCTGGCGGCCCGCGTAAGCTGCGGCGTAAGGTCGCTGTGCCATCTCGCGTAAGACACGTTTTTTGATCGTCGCCCAGTTGTTCTTGACACGGATGGAGGGTGGCTGGTTTTCAAAGTTCGGTTCTCACCTCAGCGCCGCGTTCCACCCGTCGGATGGAACGCCGTATTTGAGGTCCGTTTTGCAAAATTGGATTCTCGCTCAGGGGCAGGCCAGACGTAAAAGCTTGCAGCAGCCACGGAGGAGGGCGCGGATCGGCACAAGGGAGTTCGAGGCGCCCTCTTTTGTTCGATGTTCAGCTTGGTCGGATCGATCTTGCAGTGGAGAGGGGAAGGGAGATGGGGGAGGGGGAGACGCCAGGAGGGTGAGTTTGAGGAGAGATTCCTGGCCTTGACGTGAGGCCCCTCCTTCTGCCCCCCCTCTTTGTTAATTAAAGCTGTGCACGGCCCTCTTAGCTTCGACCAGAAGAGGTGCGCTCTCGACCCGCGAATCAAAAAAGAGTTTGAGGAGAGATAATGTATGCCCCGTTGTTTGGTCTTCGGTGTGCAGCAGCTGCACCGACGGAAGGCACATCCTTTTCAAGGAGGGCCTTCGTACGACACGTACTTTGACTTGATGCCCGTGCACATCGACACCCACAGCATGCACGAGGATGGGGGGCGGCTCCTTTCCGAAAACAAGCCTCCCGCCCAGACGGTAGACCCGCGAGGCATCAGCTCTTCGAGTAGACCCGCGAGGCATCAGATCTTCGAGGGGCACTCACCGCACCGTGTATCGGAAAAACCTGCAGGGCGGCGAGTTGCTGATGCATCCTCAGTTTGCTCTTGTCCTTCTCGTGGAAGAGATGTGTGTACGACATGGCATGCCAGGCGTCTGGCGGTCCGCAGGCCTTGAGCGTTCTGTGGCAGGAAGGGCTGGATGCCTGGCGGTCGATCGCTAAAAGCTTCAGCTCTGCGCTTTCACGCGGCGGTGCATGATCATAATTATTATCTTATGGTTTTCCGTGTCGTGCTTCACAGCAGTGTCGCTTCACTCTCGCCCATGCGCCTGTGATGTGCACGGCGTCTCTTTCTCTCTCTCTCTCTCTCTCTTCTTCTTCGCCCGCCTCCATGGCCCGCATGATCATACTATCCTACGGCTTTCCACGTCAGGCTTCACGGCAGCGCCGCTTCACTGTCGCCCATGCGCCTCTGCTGTGCACGGCGTCCCTCTCTCTCTCTCTCTCTCTCTCTCTTTTTCCTCCGCCTCCATGGCCTGCACGATCATACTATCCTATTGTTTTCCGTTTTCATGCTTCACGGCAGCGCCGTTTCACTCTCGCCCATGCGCCTCTGCTGTGCACGGCGCCTCTCTCTCTCTCTCTTCTTCCTCCGCCTCCACGGCCTGCACGTGGACGCGCCGGGCACAGGCGTGGACGCAGGGCGGCCCCCTTTTTCAGAGCAGGCCTCCCGCCCGAGTGGCGGGCCCACGAGACCGGCCCTTCCGAGGGGCGCTCGCCGCACCCTGACACAGGGAGGAATTAGCCTGGCGAAGGACCCAACCATATGCAGCTGCGAGTACCGCACGGATATGATACGAAGGAGGGGGCACGCAAACCAGGCCCCTCTTCTCATAGGCACCGCGCCTCTGGGGCCTTCGGTGGAGCTCCCTATGGGGCCACGAAACGTGTGAAGGGTGTGCCGAAATGGGTGGTGGGGAGGCATGCGAACCCTGCCACTGGGGCCTTCGGTGGAGCTCCCTATGGGGCCACGAAACGTGTGAAGGGTGTGCCGAAATGGGTGGTGGGGAGGCATGCGAACGCAGCCACTGGGGCCTTCGGTGGAGCTCCCTATGGGGCCACGAAACGTGTGAGGGGTGTGCCGAAATGGGTGGTGGGGAGGCATGCGACAGCCACTGGGGCCTTCGGTGGATGCTGGTGGGGCCACTGGGGCCTTCGGTGGAGCTCCCTATGGGGCCACGAAACGTGTGAGGGGTGTGCCGAAATCTGTGCGGTGGGCGCATGGGAGCGCAGCCACTGGGGCCTTCGCTGGAGCTCCCTATGGGGCCACGAAACGTGTGAGGGGTGTGCCGAAATGGGTGCGGTGGGCGCATGGGAGCGCAGCCACTGGGGCCTTCGGTGGAGCTCCCTATGGGGCCACGAAACGTGTGAGGGGTGTGCCGAAATGGGTGCGGTGGGCGCATGGGAGCGCAGCCACTGGGGCCTTCGGTGGAGCTCCCTATGGGGCCACGAAACGTGTGAGGGGTGTGCCGAAATGGGTGCGGTGGGCGCATGGGAGCGCAGCCACTGGGGCCTTCGCTGGAGCTCCCTATGGGGCCACGAAACGTGTGAGGGGTGTGCCGAAATGGGTGCGGTGGGCGCATGGGAGCGCAGCCACTGGGGCCTTCGGTGGAGCTCCCTATGGGGCCACGAAACGTGTGAGGGGTGTGCCGAATGGGTGCGGTGGGCGCATGGGAGCGCAGCCACTGGGGCCTTCGGTGGAGCTCCCTATGGGGCCACGAAACGTGTGAGGGATGATGATGATGATGATGATGATGATGATGATGATGATGATATGATGATGATGATGATGATGATGATGATGATGATGATGATGGTGATGGTGATGGTGATGGTGATGGTGATGGTGATGGTGATGGTGATGATGTGATGGTGATGATGATGATGATGATGATGCTGTATGATGATGATGATGATGATGATGATGATGATGATGATGATGATGATGATGATGATGATGATGATGATGATGATGATGATGATGATGATGATGATGATGATGATGATGATGATGATGATGATGATGATGATGATGGTGGTGGTGGTGGTGGTGGTGGTGGTGGTGGTGGTGGTGGTGGTGATGATGATGATGATGATGATGATGATGGCAGGAGGAAGGGGGCAGCGGGAGGAGGAGTGAACGCGGGGCGCTGTCTCTTCAAAACGAGGACCCAACACCACAGGATGGTTGGGAAAAAAACAACCAAAACACAAAAAAAAACAAATAAAACAAACAAAAACACAGAAATACACTAAAACAAAACGCAAACAAAAACAACAAAACAAATATAAAACACACACACACACACACAAGGCGGCCCACGCTGTCGATGCATGCTCTGCTCGCTGTGATGGCCTCGGGCCAGTGCCGCCGCTCCGGGGGGCCCCGGAGTCGGTGATCTTCGCGCGGCTCGGTGGCCTCCTCCCTCCTCGACTCTCCCGGTCCTCTTTCCTCGCCTCTGCATGGGGGGGTGCCTGGAGCGGTCCCGGGGGGGGGTCCGGGGAAGGTTCCGAGGGGAGGGTCCTGGGGGCGGTAGCGGCTAGATCTGAGGGGGGTCCTTGGGACCGCCCGAAGCTTTTTGGGGATGCGCACATCATTAAGAAAACGCCAGATGGGGGACCGCCCCCCCCCCCCCTCCCCCCTTTCCCTGGGGAGGATCTGGATGCGTAAATCATCAAGAAAACGCCAGATGGAGGACCCCCCTTCCCTCTCCCCACCTTCCTGGCAGAGCCACCCCGGCACCCCCCAAGCAGAGTTGAAGCTCTTGCTTAGGTTCAGAGCTGAAGCTATTGCTGAGGCTCCTTGTAGCTCACACGTCGGATTGGCGGACTTTGGAGTCCTTTTCCCTGCGCCTCCGTGATCCTTCTCCGTCATCATCCTGCTCGTCTTTCCCTCTCTTCCTGGGGAAGCCAGCAGGTACCAATACCGCTACTCCCAGGACCTCTCTTGGAGTGCGTTTTGACCAGGATTTCGACGCGGATCCGGCGTTGGCGACGAAGGCCGCCCAGGATGCCCAAAAAGGGGAAAGCAAGCGAAGGGTGGAGCTAGGAGGACTTTTTTTCCTTCTCTGACTTCATTCTCACCACCACAGCGCGCATCCTCCTGCGCCTCCGTGATCATCCTCCATCACCATGTGGTTCCTTTCCCTCCCCTCCCGCGCTGTGCCCAGACGAGGGAGCTGGCGGTCAGCTGCCTCCACCTGTTCCGTGGTCCTCCTCCTTCTCAGCTTTTTTCGTCGCCACCGTCCGTCATCTCCTTGCTCGCCTGTCATCATCGTCCTATTGGCCGCCATTCACATGGCGGACGTCATCCTCATCAGTCCTCACCACTCCTCTTCCCCTCCTGTCCTCTCGCAGGAGACCCGCTCGCAGGTTGTAGGGGTATCGCGCCACAGCATCGCTGGCGCCGTGGAGTGTGCCGCAACACTGATCGAGAGCTTATGCTGAGCATAGGCCGCGCTCACCTGAGTAGGGATCCCTCTCGCACTGGTGGTCCAGTCCAGTCCAGTCCTGTCTTCTCACCACCACAGCGCGCCCACGCCCTGGGCCCAGGCCAGCGAGCTCTACGAGCTGCTGGGCTCCCTCGAGCCGCCCGTGACGCTGGCATTCGGGCCCGACACCCAGGGCGGCTGCCCCTGGCGGCTCTCCCCCCCCGCCCTCTCCGCCCGCCGACGGCGACCGCGCGGCTGCGGCCACGGCGGCGGCGACGGCGGCGCCGGCGCACTCCCAGGGAGGATGGCTCCCTGGCGGTCGCCCCCGACGACGGCTTCGTGCCCCCCCCCCTCCGAGAAGGAGGAGGAGGAGGAGGAGGAGGAGGAGCAGGAGGAGGAGGAGGAGGAGGAGGAGGAGGACGGCGACGAGGGCAGCGAGGAGGAGGAGGAGGAGGGAGGAGGTGGACGACGACGAGGAAGGAGAGCCTCCCCGTCTCCATGTCCGTCCCAGTCTCTCTCTGGTCGAGGAGGAGGCGAGGAAAGCGAGGAGGGATGAGGAGGAGGAGGAGGAACGCAGAGGGAGGAGGAGAGTGAGGAGGAGCAGGAGGGCCTGGTGAGGTCAGTTGCCTCTGCGTGGGCGGCGGCACGCGCTCTCCTCATCTCACACTTCACGTCCCTCCCTCCCTCCTTTCCTCTTCTTCCTCCTCCTCCTCCTCATTATCCGTAAGGGCTTCGCCCCCATGCCGCCGGCCCCACTCTCTTAAAATGGGATTTGCCAGAACTGTGTTGGGTTGTCTGGACGCTGAGGTGAAGCAATGTCGGGACTTCACGCGAGGGCCAATATCCGTAAGCGTTTCGCCCCCTGCCGCTGGCCCCCTTTCTCGGATAATGGGCAATGCAAGAGCGAAATCATGAGGCCTTGGCGCCGCCGTGAAGCAGCGTCGGGACTTCACGCGAAGACGATGAGCAATCGGCAAGACAAATTGAGGTTATGATGATATTGTTGATTTCGGTGTTACATTGCGAGCTTGCTCGCGTATGCTGTGCAAAAAGCTGTTCTACGAAGTATTGAAATGTTGCAAATCCCATGTGTCTGTTGACCCTGACCCCACCGATCTGCGTGAGGGGTGCCATCGAATTTCAAGACATGTGGCAAATCCAATGTGTTTTCGACCCTGACCCCGCCGATCCGCATGAGGAGTGCCACCGAATATCAGAAATGTAGCAAATCTCATGTGTTTTTGCACCCAGACCCCGCCGATCTGCGTGAGGGGTGCCACCAAATGTCAGAAATGTGGCAAATCCTATGTGTTTTTGCACCCAGACCCCGCCGATCTGCGTGAGGGGTGCCACCAATTGTCAGAAATGTAGCAAATCTCATGTGTTTTTGCACCCTGACCCCGCCGATCTGCGTGAGGGGTGCCACCGAATGTCAGAAATTTAGCAAATCCCTAATGTTTTTGGACCCTGACCCTACGGATCTGCGTGAGGGGTGCCGCCGAATTTCAGAAATGTGGCAAAGACCTTGTGTTTTTGGACCCTGACCCTGCCGATCTGCGTGAGGGGGGCCACCAAATTTCAAGACATGTGGCACATCCCATGTGTTTTCGACCCTGACCCCGCCGATCTGCAGGAGGGGTGCCACCGATTTTTAGAAATGTGGCAAAGACGTTGTGTTTTGAAAGAGCGTGTTCTACCGCTGCTGGCGGAAAACCGAGGGGGGGTCACAACCCGTTCGACCCCCCCCCCCTCCGGAAAACCGGGGGGGTTCATTACCGGTGCGAACCCCCCCTCCCCCCCCACCCAGTCCATCATGAAAAGAGGGGGGGTCATTACATTACCGGTTCGAACCCTCCCTCCCCCCCTTCCCTCGAAAATTGAGAGGGGGTCACTACTGGTTCGAACCCCCCCCCCCCCTCGAAAACCGGGGGGTGTGCGGACAGAGGTGGGGACGGTGGTGGTGGGGACAGCGGTGAGGAGACAGCGGGACAGTGGTGGGGACAGTGGGACAGTGGTGGGGACGGTAGTGGTGGGGACAGTGGTGAAGGCGGTGGTGAGGACAGTGGTGGGACAGTAGCACGGTGGGGAAAGTGGTGGGGACAGTGGGGACTGTGGGACAGTGATGGGGACTGGGGACGCTGGGACAGCACAGTGGGACAGCGGCGGGGACAGTGGGGACAGTAGTGGGCACAGTGGGGACAGTGGGACAGTGGTGGGGATCGTGGGGAAAGTGGGGAGAGTGGGACCGTGGTGGGACAATGGTGGGGAGAGTGGGGACATTGACACACTGGGGGGGGCACTGGTGGGGACAGCGGGGACAATGGTGGGAACAGTGGGGACAATGGGACAGTGGTGGGGACGGTGGTGGTGGAGACAGTGGTGTGGGGACAATGGGAATGTGGTGGAAACAGTGGGACAGTGGAGGGTACAGCGGTGGTGGGGACAGTGGTGAGGGCGGTGGCCGGGACGGCGGTGGGACAATGGGACAGAGGCACAGTGGGGACAGTGGTGGGGACAGTGGGGACAGTAGTGGGAACAGTGGGACAGCTCAGTGGGACAGCGGAGGAGAGGACAGTGGGGACAGTGGGGATAGTCGGGCAGTGGTTGGGGCCGTGGAGAAAGTGGGGAGAGTGGAACAGTGGTGGGAACAGTGGTGGGGACAGTGGGGACAGTGCGACAGTGGTGGGGGCACTGGTGGGGACAGTAGGAACGGTGGTGGAACCAGCGGGGACAGTGGTGGTGAGGACAGTGGTGCTGGGAACAGCAGTGGGGACGTGGTGCGGGCGGTGGTAGGGACCGGGAGTCGAATGCTGGCGGTGAGGAGGGGGGGGAGGGGTTCGAACCGGTAGTGACCCCCCCGGTTTTCGAGAAGGAGGGGTGGGTGGGTTCGAACCGGTAGTGCCCCCCCCCGGTTTTCGAGGGGGAGAGGGAAGGGGTTCGAACCAGTAGTGACCCCCCCGTGTTCGAAGGGAGGGGGGTTCGAACCGGTAGTGGCCCCCCCCGGTTTTCTGGAGGGGGGTGGGGGGGTTCGAACCGGTAGTGACTTTCCTTCGGTTTTCTGGGGAGGAGGGGGGGGGGTTCGAACCAGTAGTGACCCCCCCCGGTTTTCGAGGGGGGGGGGTTCGAACCAGTAGTGACCCCCCCGGTTTTCTGGAGGGGAGGGGGGAGGGAGGTGGTTAGGGGAGGAGGAGGGTTTTGCCGGGGGAATGGGGGAAGAGGAGGGGGAATTTTCCACAGTAAAGCGGCGGTGGATCACGCTCTCTCGTGTTTTTGAATCTGGACCCCGCCGATCTGCGTGATGGGTGCCACCGAATGTCAGAAATGTAGCAAATCCCTTGTGTTTTTTGGACCCTGACCCCGCCGATCTGCGTGAGAGGTGCCACCGAATGTCAGAAATGTGGCAAATCCCAATGGTTCTTGGACTCTGACCCCAGCGATCTGCGTGAGGGGTGCCACCGAATCTTAGAAACGTGGCAAATCACAGTGGTTTTCGGACCCGACTCCGCCGATCTGCGCGAGGGGTGTCGCCGGATTTTAGAAATGTGGCACATCCCATTGGTTTTTCGACCCTGACCTTGCCGATCTGCGTGAGGGGTGCTGCCGAATTCTAGAAATGTGGCAAATTCCATATGTCTTTCGACCCTGACCCCGCCGATCTGCGTGAGGGATGTAAGTTTCGACCCCCCAGACATTTTGAGAACCCTCCCATGAGGTGCTAACCAGTGTACTTTTCGGCTCCTCCCCTCGCGCGGACTACAACCAGGAACAGTAAGCAGCATGAAGTTGAACTGTAACAGTGGAAGCTGGAAACCGGAACTGGCGCAGGGAACCGCAAACCCTGGTCCTACAGCTTGGTGGCCCCACAAGGGGGCCGGCGGATTAATTCACGAGGGTTTATGGCTTCGGTGGCGCGACTACGAAGTGATTTACAATGTTTATGGCTTCGGGGGCACGAATAGTGTGTAATTTTCGAGGGTTTGGCCCTGGGGACGCAAATATCGTGTGATCTACACGGATGTATGCCCGAGGGGGCGCGAATCCTGTACAATTTATTAGGTTGTATCGCTTCGGGGACGTGAATATGATATAATATGGTAGGGTTTGTGGCCTCGGGGACGCAAGTATGGCGTAGTTTACCAGGGTCGATGGCCCTGGGGGCGAGAAGATCGTGTCATTTTCGAAGGTTCGTGGCTTCCCTGCGTGAGTTTATGGTCTCGGGGGCGCGAAGATGGAAGAGTTTATGGCTTCGGGGGCGCGAATTTTGTAACCTACCAGGGGTTCGGCTTCGGGGACGCGAGTATCGCGCAATTCTTTAAGGTTTATGGCTTCGGGAACGCGAATCTGATGTAATTGAGCGGGGACTGGCCTCGGGGACGTGAATGTCGCGTATTTTGTTTAGGCGTCCCACGCCCCCCCCCCCCCAGGAATTCTGACAACGCGATATGGGCGTGGTAGAAAAGCTGCTTTGGGGCTCCCCCTCCTCGCGCGTTCGGCAACAATTCACAGTGAGGGAGCAAAAAGGCAGGACTGACAGTGAAAACTGGAAACTGCAACTGGAACAGGGAGCTGCATGCCTCACCCTTGCAGCCTGGTGGCCCCAAAAAGGAGGCCGGCGGATGGAAAGTGGCGACAATTTCACGCTTCGCATCCCCCCATGGATGGCGAGGTCCCGTTTGGGTCCGCGTGGGGCCCCTCTGTGTTGCCCACCCCCCTTCCCCCCAGCAGCTTTCGAGTGTGGCGACGGTTGCATGCTTCGCAGCCCCCCAGGGATGGCGAGGTCCCATTTGGGTCTGCGTGGAGCCCCGTTGTGCTGCCCCTTCCCCCAGCAGCCTTCGAAAGCGGCGACAGTTTCACACGTCGCAGCCCCCCAGGGATGGCGAGGTACCGCTTGGGTCCGTGTGGGACCCCATTGTGTTGGCTCCCTAGCAGCCCTCGAAAGATGCGACAGTTTCACAGATCGCAGCGCCCAAGAAGGCGAGGTAATTACCGTTTGGGTCCTCGTGGGACCTCATTGTGTTGCCCCCCCCCCCCAGCAGCCCTCGAAAGTGGCGACAAGCTTACGCTTCGCATCCCCCCTAGGGATGGCGAGATCCTGTTTGGGTCCGCGTGGGGCCCCACTTTGCTAGCCCCTCCAGCAACCTTCGAATGTGGCGACAGTTGCGCAAATCGCAGCCCCCCATGGATGGCGAGGTTTCATCTGAATCTGCGTAAGACCGCACTGTGCTGCCCCCCCCCCAACAGCTTTCGAAAATGGCGACAATTTTGCAGATCGCAGCCCCCCAGGGATGGCGAGGTCGAGTCTGAGTCTGCATAGGACGTTACTATGCTGGCCTCCCCAGCAGCCCTCGAAAGTGGCGACGACTTCCCAGATCGCAGCCCCCCCCCGGGGATGGCGAGGTCTTATCTGATTCTGTGTAAGACGTCATCATGCTGCCCCCCCCCCCCCCCCAGCAGCCTTCGAAAGTGACGACAAGTTCGCTGATCGCAGCCCCCCCACGGACGGCGAGGTCTAATCTGAGTCTGGGTAGGACGTCATTATGCTGACCCCCCCAGAAGCTGGCCCCCCCAGAAGCCCTTGCAAGTGGCTCCGCAGATCGCAGCCCCCCAGGGACGGCGAGGTTTAATCTGAGTCTGGGTAGGACGTCGCTCTGCTGCCCCCCCCCCCCAGCAGCCTTCGGAAGTGGCGATAGTTTCGCAGATCGTCCCCCCCAGGGATGGCGAGGTCGAGTCTGAGTCTAAGTAGGACGTCACTATGCTGGCCCCCCCCCAAGCAGCCCTCGAAAGTGGCGACACTTGCCGCAGATCGCAGCCCCCCTGAGATGCGAGCGCTAGTCTGACTTTGGGTGGGACGTCACTATGCTGGCCCCCCCAGCAACCCTCGAAGGTGGCGACAGTGCCGCAGGTCGCAGCCCCCCAAGGATGGGATGGCGAGGACGTCACTCCGCTGGACCCCCCAGCGACCACAGCGCTATACTCAAAACGAATACCCAACCAAAGAGGGTTGGGAATAAAGCAAGAGGCCAGGGCAGGAGGAGGCAGGAAGAGGGAGGCGGGAGGAGGACGAGGACGTGGAGACCACAGTGCTCCATTGAACACGAATACCCAACCAAGGAGCGGTGAGACATACAAAGTGCTCGTGGGCCTCACGATCATGTCTCAAGATTTTGCCCCAAAGTGTGCTTTGTATCGTTTTTGACAGGAGTGATAGGGGGGGCGCATTGGGTTGGTTGCGTATGCTCCGAATTTGGAAGCAGAGTGTGCTTCGTATTGTTCTTTGACAGGCACGGTGGGGGGGTGAGCATAGTGTCGGCATTGTTCCTGGTTGGCTGCCGGTCGCTTGGAAAAGGGGGTGTATGGGAACAGTGATAGACCCCTCCCCCAAGCAAGGGAAGGAGGGTTTTGATCTATATATAGAGAGAGGGAGAAGAACAGTTAGTTAAACCACCTGCGCACAGAGGGCTTGTGGGATTACATCTGGCAGTGCGGCAGTCACAAAAAACGCTGATATTGAACATCACACTTCTACAGGTGAAACATATGTGTACGACTCTGAGCTGCCATATAAAGAAAACGTGTGATGGTTTATCGCAATTGCTTTTCCAAACTATCCTTTGGTGTTGGGTCCTCGTTTTGAATCAGCGGCGCCCACGTCTCCTTTTCTCCTCTCATCCCCTCATCCCTCTTCCCTCCTTCCCATCCCTGCCTCTGCCCTCCGCATACACATGTCGGCACACCCCTGACACGTTTCGGCTCCGACAGGGTTCCAGCGGTTGCAGACGCATGGTGTCGCCGCACCCGTTTCGGCACACCCCGTTCACGTTTCGCTCCGCCGAAGGCCCTGGTGGCTGCGTTCGCATGGCATTGCTGCACCAGAGCTCCGCCGAAGGCCCCAGTGGCTGCGTTCGCATGGCGGCGCCACACGCCATGTTGGGACACCTCTCACACGCTTCGTGGCCCCACAAGAAGCTTCGCCGAAGGCCCCAGTTGCTGCGTTCGCATGGCGTTGCCGCACCAGTTTCGGCAAGCCTAAGACGCGTCGTGGCCCCATAGGGATCTCCGCCGAAGGCCCCAGTGGCTGCGTTCGCACGGCGTCGCCGCATCCATTTCGGCGAATACCTCACACGTTTCGTGGCCCCACGGGTGGGGCTCCACCGAAGGCCCCAGTGGCTGTGTTCACAAGGCATCGCCGTACCCATTTCGGCACGCCCCTCATACGCTTCGTGGCCCCAGAGCTCCGCCGAAGGCCCCAGTGGCTGCGTTTGCATGGCGGCGCCGCACCAATTCCGGCGCATGCCTCACGCTTCGTGGCCCCGCAGGGAGCTCCGCCAAAGGCCCCAGTGGCTGCGTTCGCATGGCGGCGCCACACGCCATGTTGGGACACCTCTCACACGCTTCGTGGCCCCACAAGAAGCTTCGCCGAAGGCCCCAGTGGCTGCGTTCGCATGGCGTTGCCGCACCAGTTTCGGCAAGGCTAAGACGTGTCGTGGCCCCATAGGGATCTCCGCCGAAGGCCCCAGTGGCTGCGTTCGCACGGCGTCGCCGCATCCATTTCGGCGAATACCTCACACGTTTCGTGGCCCCACGGGTGGGGCTCCACCGAAGGCCCCAGTGGCTGTGTTCACAAGGCATCGCCGTACCCATTTCGGCAAGCACCTCACATGCTTCGTGGCCCCATGGGGAGCTCCGCCGAAGGCCCCAGAGGCTGCGTTCGCATGGCGTCGCCGCACCCATGTCGGCACACTCCGCCGAAGGCCGCAGTAGCTGCGTTCGCATGGCGGCACGGCGCCCTATTTTGGCGCACCCTTCGCACGCTTCGTAGCCCCATGGGGAACTCCGCCGAAGGCCCCAATAGTTGTGTTCGCATGGCGGCACCGCGCTCATTTGGGCGCACTCATCTCCCGCTCCATGGCTCCATAGAGAGCTCCGCCGAAGGCCTCAGTGGCTGCGATCGCATGGCGGCCCCGCACTCATTTCAGGCGCACGTTTCATGGCCCCGCAGGGAGCTCCACCAAAGGCCCCAGTGGCTGCATTCGCATGACGTCGCCGCACCCATGTCGGCACACACCTCACACGTTTGTTGGCCCCATGGGGGGCTCCACGGAACGCCCAAGCTGCAGGGACCGCATGGCAGCGGCACCGCGCCGATCCCGGGACACCCCTCAAACACTTCGTAACTCCAGAACAAGGTTTTACGCCCAAATTGCAGCGACCGCATGGCGGCACCGCCCTATTTTGGCGCACCGTTTACACGATGGGTGGCCCCATAGTGGGCTCCACCAACGGCGCCAGCGCCAGCGCCCGCATGGCGGTACCGCCCCATGTTGGCGCACCTTTCACACGATTCTGACCCAACAGGAAGCTTCCTTTTCTTTGTCTCACCTGCCTTGCGGTACTCACGCCTGCATATGGTTGGGCATGTCGCCCGTATGATGTGTATGGCAACCAGCTGTCACACAGGATCCTAACAGGAAAACGAGTCATGCTTCATCCTACCATCCCTCCGCACATCTCCAGCCAACTTCGCAGTGGGTCTCAATCGCGGGGCTACTGCCGTGGGCTGCGCCAGCAGTGGCACAGAGGATGATACCGACCGCCCTCTGCGGGAGCGTGTACACTCACATACCCACCCTCCTCGTTGCCGCCACTCTCCGCCTTTCCATTCTCTCCTCCGGTCTCCTGCCTCCCTCCCCCTCCTGCTCACGCCTCCCCTTCTTGCCTCCCCCGTATCCTGCCCCTCTCCTCCCGATCCTCCCCCTTCGCAGCACCCGTCCCCTGCTCGTCCGAGCCCCCTAGCTCATGCGAATCCTTCTCTCCCCGCCTCATCATCGGTGGAAGCACGTGGTACGGCAAGAGGAGGAGGGCGCCATTGACACCGATGATGACACGCTGGTGGTGCTGGTCGTCAAGGACCCGCTGTTCTGGCTCAAGTCGATGTCAAAGCACTTCTACGACATCAAGGCTTTCTGTGCTTAGTCCATTCGCTTGTCCCCTTTCTCTTTCTCGAGGCAGTTGCTTGCGGCAAGTCCTGCCACTGTGCCAGCTCAGTAATCTGGGCTGGTGGTGTTGATGGTAATGCTGCTGGTGATGATGGTGATGTAGATATAGGAGGAAGGGGAGCAGGAGGAGGAGGAGGAGGAGGAGGACGAGGACCGCCGTCACATTTGACATCTTGCGTCTTTTATGGTCGAAGGTCCCTCTCAGAGACCTCATCTTGGCCGTCTCGGGGCTATCATGGATTCCCGTGCGGCAGACGGCGAAGCCCTCATATGTGACACCTCTGCCGTTTCGGGGCGGACGAAAGCGATGATGATGATGATGATGATGATGATGCTGATGCTGATGCTGATGCTGATGCTGATGCTGATGCTGATGCTGATGATGATGATGATGATGATGATGATGATGATGATGATGATGATAATGGTCATGGTCATGGTCATGGTCAGTGTCATGGTCATGGTCATGGTCATGATGATGGCGATGGTGATCATGATGATGATGATGGTCATTGCCATGATGATGTTGACGATGATGACGATGATGATGATGATGATGTTGATGTTGATGTTGATGTTGATGATGATGGCCATGGTCATGGTCATGGCCATGGTCATGGTCATGATCATGGTCATGGTCATGGTCATGACGATGGTGATGGTGATGGTGATGGTGATGGTGATGATGATGATGATGATGATGATGATGATGATGATGATGATGATGATGATGGTGATGGTGATGGTGATGATGGTGATGATGGTGATGATGATGATGATGATTCCAACTATGGTTGTGACGGTGACGTTGGTGGTGACGGTGACGGTGGTAATGATGGTGATGATGATGGTGATGGTGATGGTAAATTGCTCTCTCTCTCTCTCATTCGCCCGGCCTCGCGTGCGAGCCAGTCGTCTGCAGCATCTCGGCCCTAAGATTGCCTCGCTTGCCCCTCATACCGCTACCCTTGCCTCGTCTTCGCTTGTTTGGGCCTCCTGGGAGGCCCTCGTCGCCACCGTTGGATTCGCCAGGGAATCCGAGTCAGAACGCACCCAGTCCGAGGCATTGGGAGAGGTCCAGGGAGTGGCGTATCGGTACCTTCTGGTTTCCCAACACGCGAGTGCACCAGAGGGGGCCCGCGGGTCATGCGGCGCGAAGCGCACATCCGGAGGACCCAACAACGATTTTGGAGCGACCTCGTGGGCCTTCGGCGGCGGCGGCAGCCTCAAGCTTCCAGCCGCCGCGTAGGTGGACACGAGGCAAGGATGCAGCGAGGAGCGGAAGGGGGAGGGGTGGAGGATGGCGACACGGATCGCAACGAGTGAAAACGGAAAGATGAGCAGGAACGGGTGGGAGGAGGGGAGGCGGGCGAGAAGGCGATGACGAGGGGAACCAGCAGAAGCAGAGGCACTGGCAGGACACGGAGGAGGAGGAGGAGGAGGAGGAGAAGGAGGAGGAGGAGGAGGGGGAGGGGGAGGGGGAGGAGGAGGAGGAGATGGAGGAGGAGGAGGAGATGAGGAGGAGGGGGACGACGACGACCCATCGGCGGCGGCGAGCTCGCGGCCCTGCAGGTGCACGGCGACAAGACGTCGGGTATGGACGCCTTGCTCCAGCGCCTGGAGCACGGCGCGCCCCCGCGTACCCGTCGTAGTCGCGGTAGGAGTAGTAGTACTAGTCGTGGTAGCTGTCGTTGACATGGTGGTAGTGGTAGTGGTAGTGGTAGTGGTAGTGGTAGTGGTAGTGGTAGTGGTAGTTGCAGTTGCAGTGGTAGTGGTGGTGGTGGTGGTGGTGGTGGTGGGTGGTGGGTGGTGGTGGTGGTGGTGGTGGTGTAGGTGTGTAGGTGGTAGTAGTAGTAGTGTAGTAGTAGTAGTAGTAGTAGTAGTAGTAGTAGTAGTAGTAGTAGTAGTAGTAGTGGTAGTGGTAGTGGTAGTGGTAGTGGTAGTGGTGGTGGTAGTAGTAGTAGTAGTAGTAGCAGTAGTAGTAGTAGTGATAACAGCAGTCGTAGTGGTAGCAGTAGTAGTAGTGGTAGTA
>CAUYUJ010014751.1:323702-336202 GCA_963575745.1 Prorocentrum cordatum | reverse complement strand
GTAGTAGCAGTGGTGGTGGCCGAAGTAGTTTTGAGTAGTAGCAGTAGTCGTAGTAGTAGTAGTAGTTGTTGTAGTAGTAGCACCAGTAGTACCAGTAGTACAAATAGTGGTGGTGGTGGTCCTCGTGTTGGTACTAGTAGTATTAGTCGTAGTAGTAGTAGTAGTAGTAGTAGTAGTAGTAGTAGTAGGAGGAGGAGGAGTAGTAGTAGTAGTAATAGTAGTAGTAGTAGTAGTAGTAGTAGTAGTCGTCGTCGTCGTAGTAGTCGCATTACCAGTAATAGTACTAGTAGTAAGAGTACTAGTATGAATCGCCGTCTTCGGCAATTTAGTGGCAGTGGTAGTGGTGGTGGTAATAGTAGAATAGTGGTAATGGTAGTAATAATAGTAGTAGTACTGGTAGGAGTAGTTGCATCATTAGTTGTAGTAGCAGCAGTAGTAGTAGTCTTAGTAAACGTAGTAGTCGCAGCAGTCACAGTATTCGTAGTAGTAGTAGCAGCAGCAGCAGTAGTAGTACTAGTACTCGTACTGGTACTAGTACGACTTCTAGTACGAATACTTGTGATAGTCGTAGCACCAGTAGAATTAGTATCAATAGTAGTCGTAGTACTAGTAGTAGTAGTAGTAGTAGTAGTAGTAGTAGTAGTAGTAGTAGTAGTAGTAGTAGGTAGTAGGTAGTAGTAGTAGTAGTAGTAGTAGTAGTAGTAGTAGTAGTAGTAGTAGTAGTAGTAGTAGTAGCAGTAGTAGTAGTAGTAGTAGTAGCAGTAGTAGCAGTAGTAGCAGTAGTAGTAGGAGGAGGAGCAGCAGTAGTTTCAGGAGCAGTAGCAGTAGCAGTAACAGAAGTAGTAGTAGTACTAGTAGTGGCGGTAGAGGCGGCAGCAGTCGTAGTGGTAGTGGTGGTGAGGGTTTTGGGGGTGGACTGTCGGGCCCCATGCGGAAAGTCCTTTCGGGCTGTCTGCTATCAGGGTGCCACTGGTCCTGCCGCTGCGCGGAGAGTGCCGCTTCGGTCGCCTCTTTTCTTCCCCAGACTTCGGATGCAACTCCTGGGAGGTCAAATTCTGATTTTGCCCTGGTCCGAAGTCCAGCTTAATCCAGTTTGATCCCGCTGAATCCCGCTTAAACCCGCTGAATCCCGCGCAATCCGGCTCAGTCCCGCTTGACCCGAGGCCCACTCTGGCGTAACAGCCCCCCCAATGAGGCTTAATTCGGGCGAAGGGAACTATGCACATGCACCAATCCTGGCAAGGCCCATCCCTTGACCCAGGATCGGTGCATATGCCTTCCTGGCCAAGGTAGGAGGGCGTATGCACCGATCCTGGGCTCAGGATGGGCCTGGCCAGAATCGGTGCATGTGCATAGTTCTTTTTCCTCTATGAATCCCCCTCAATCCTGCCGGCGAAGACCTCCCAGCAGTTGCCTCCTGGCCAGGCGCACGGAGGGGAGAGGACCGCGGCGGGAGGACGGGTGGCGCCCGTCCCCGCCCCGTGCGGTCCTCCTCCCGGTGCTCCCCTCGCCGGAGCGGAGGGCATGGGGAGGAGGGCAGGGCAGGGGGGACGGGGAGGCCCGTCGGCCGTCTCGGGGCGGCGGGGGGGGGGCGAGGGCAGAGCAGGGGGCGAGGACGGGGCCGACGAGGAGAGAGCAGGAGAGGGAGGGCCGACGAGGACGTGGCCGACGAGGACGTGGCCGACGAGGACAGGGCCGACGAGGACGAGGACAGGGCCGACGAGGACGTGGGAGGAGGAGAGGAGGAGGGGGAGCAGGAGAGGGAGGGCAGCGACGGCGACGGGGAGGCCGAGGAAGGGCAGAACAGACATTGAGACGGGGGGAATGAGAGAGAGGGGGGGGGATGCGTGAGAGGGAAAGAGCGAGAGAGAGAGAGAGAGAGAAGGCAAAAAGGGAGGCGGGTAAAGGAGGCCGAGAGAGGCAGGAGGAGGCAAGGTGAGGCAGGGGCGGGATGGGAGGACGCAGGAGGAGAACGAGACGGAGAAGGAGGAGGGGAGGGGAAGGAACAGAGAGGAGAGGGGGGGAGAGGAGAAGAGGAAGGGCAGGAGTGGGAGAGGGAGGACGAGGATGGAAGGAGAGTGGGGCAAGAGGAGGAGGAGGAAGATAGGAGACTAGATCTGCATACGACAGGGAGGAGGAAGAGAAGGGAGGAGGCGGAGGAGGAGGAGGAGGAGGAGGAGCCCGCCGAGGCGGGAACGACTACGATGGTTGCATGGAGCTCTGGAGCGCATCTTGCAGGCCATCGGGGGGAGTGTTTGGCAGGAGGAGGGGGGGCGCACACCACGCTCACGGCGGCAGTTCTCGCGCGGGCATCGGCGGAGAGGGGCACAGGAGCCCGCGCGACGGCACCCACAGTTGCGCAGCGCTGCTCTGTCCACCACGACCTTCATGTGCAAACCCACCCTAACAACAGCAACAACAACAACAAACAGATACACGAGCAGCAACAAACAAACAAACAACCAAACAAACAACAAACCAAACAATGCTAACCCACTATCGTGGTACCAGCGGTGCCCGCAGCAGGATCGACCAACGCGCCCTCGGCCTCGCTTATCGTGACAGCACGGGGTGCATGGCCACTGCGACAGCGCGTGACTGATGTCCACGCGCCAGCATGAAGATGCATCGTGCATCAAGTGTCTCCTGTGTGGCAGCCCTCTATCCAGATGGGGCGTTGTAGAAAAGGATCTGCCTTCGAAGCGTATCGACGGGGTGGCATCCCGTCCTCGGCGGAAGCGGAACGAGGGCGGCTCCGCTGGCAGAAGCCAGCGGACGTTCGGCGCAAGCCAGCGCAATCAAAAATACGCAGGCATTCCAGGAATCGATATCTGAGCATGGGCACCGAGGGTTTCTGGAGCCGCTCGGATGGGGCTCGGTTCTTGGTCGATTCTTTGCTGGATTCCGCGAGTGCTGCGGCATAAGTTTGGAAAGACAGGGGCGTCGTTCCTTATGGTCGGCCCGTTGTAGTAGGTCGACCCTGCCAAATCCAGGATACTCCTGTGTCCTGTGTCTCGCGACCCAGGCTTCCTACATTCCTGTGGCAATGTGGCCCTCGGAAGGGTCTTGTGCCCTCTCGCGTGTCCTGTCCAATCGAGTCTGACTGTACGCGAGGTTCCTTGCATCAGGCCCCCGGAGACCAGGACAAAGATAGACCAGGACACGGAAAACCATGGAAACGACATCTTTTCCTGCAAAGTCACGTTTTTCAGCACCCGTGCATGTTTTGTTTGCTGCACTGCAGGATTCGGGTTTGTGTCCGGGTTCAGGGGTGTCTTGCAGGCTTTGGGGGCCTGTGTCCGGGTTTATTATTGAAATGCTGCAGTGCAGTACTTTGTTCGTGCCGCCGTTTGGAAAAATTGGTTTCGAGGGACGTTGGGTGTCCGGGTCTAGCGTGTCTGGGTCTACGGGGCCCTGATTGCAGCGTCTTGCAAGACCTGCGGGCTGGCGACAAGGTCCTTTTCTCTGCTCCTGCCGGCGGCCGGCGGCCTGCTGGCGCGGCCCCGGGCGCCGTGTCCGAGCCGCCGCGTTCCAAGACGGCTGGCGGCGTGCCCCCCCCCAGGGGGCAGGCCCTCGCAAGAGTTGAGTCGGGCCTGTCCCTCTACAGGAGGGATGTTCAAAAACAGTAAGAGAACAGTCTGAGGACGAACTTTTGACTATTTTTCAGCATTCGGGGCGTTTTTTTCTTAGTTTGTTTTTTAAATGAAAAACAAAAAAAACGCCCCAGACCCCCCTGTAGGGGGACAGGCCCGACCCCTAACACAGGTGCTGTGGAGGTCGGTGGGCTCCACGCCGGCCCGCCTCTCCAGGCAGGCGCCTCGCCCCGCGGGCCCAGGCCCTCGGCTCCGCAGCGCTCTGGCCGCTGCGGCCAGCGGGAGTGGCGCGAGGGGCGCGCCCTGCAGATGGCGGCTGGAGCCGGCGGCCCAGCTCGGCAGTGCACGTGCGCTCCCCTCGTCCTCGGCAGCCAGCTCGGCGGTGCAGCTCGGCAGCTGCACCGCAGCTGCCGCAGCTGCACGTGCACGTGCCCTCGGTCCAGCTCGGCAGCTCGGCAGTGCACTTGCGCTCCCCCCCCGTCCAGGCGCGAGCGGAGCTGAAGGGCGACGGCTGCCCCCCACGGGTTGCAGTCGGCGCTGCGGGTGACTTCTCTCGCACGGCGCGGTGGCGACACTGCGCGCGCTTGGTCGCCCACGGCGGAGGGCTCTGGCTGCAGACGCTGCCCGGCCCGGCGAGGGCGCGCCCAGCAGGTCCGCGAGGGGTATCCGCTGGCCTGTACCTCGCCCGCTCCTCCCTAGCCTTCCTCCTGCCCACCTCCCCACCCCTCCTGGGCCCTCTCCTCCTCCTCCTCCTCCTCCTCCTCCTCCTCCTCCTCCTCCTCCTCCTCCTCCTCCTCGTCCTCGTCCTCGTCCTCGTCCTCCCCATCCCCCTCCCCCTCCTCCCTCATCCTCCTCATCCTCCTCCTCCTCCTTTGCCTTTTTCCTCTTCCTTTTCCTTTTCCTTCTCCTTCTCCTTCTCCTCCTCCTCCTCCTCCTCCTCCCCTCCTCCTCCTCCTCCTCCTCCTCTTCCTCCCAACGACTCCTTCTCCTGCTCTTCCTCAGCAGCCCTACACCCTCTCTCTCTCTCTCTCTCCTCTTCACTCCTGTCCCCCGGATCTCCTGCTCCTGCTCCCGGGCATCCCCCTCGCTCCTCCCCGGAGGTCCTACCTCGACACGGCGCGCTTCCCCGCCGACCGGTGCGTGCTGCTGCGGTACGAGGACCCGCTTGCCCTCCATCAGAGCGTGAATTACCTACCCCTCCTCCTCCTCGTCCTCCTCCTCCTCCTCCTCCTCCTCCTCCTCCTCCCTCCTCCTCCCCCCCTCCTCCTCCTCCTCCTCCTCCTCCTCCTCCCCCTCCTCCTCCTCAGGCAAAACCAAGTCATACCATACGCCTCCTCGTCAAGCGGCCTGACCAGTACATGCCGTAGTTTGGCATCGCTTGGTGTCTCTTGGAGGCGAGGGTGGTCAAAAGCGAGGTAGGTTCGTTTGCCCCCTGCTCCAGGTGATAACCAAGGGGGTCGGAGAAGATCGGCGGACGGGGAGGCACAAATGATCAGGCAGGGCAGGACCTAAACGGTGTTCTGGCGATTTCGTGGGCCGCTGTCGTACGGACATCGTTTTTGTTCGGCAGAGGCGGATTGGAGACAAGACGAGGGAAAACGAACACCGAACGAAAACGAAAAGCGCCGTTCAGGTTCAGCCCTGTGATCAGGAAGAGGGAAGAGGTGGAGGGCGGAGGGCGGAGGGGCAGGCGGCCGAGTAGGGTCACGGAGAGGCGGAGCACAGCATGGGATGGAGAGAAGGCAGAGGTCGCAGGCCTGGAGGTTGACACCAGCACCAACATTCGGCGGTGCGCCTCCACCGAGGGAAGAGCGTTCCGATCTCGGTGATGGTGGTGATCTTCTGGCTTCCCAAGGTGGCCGAAGTGTTACCACCAACACCGAAATCTGGGATCATCTTCCCCTCGTGGAGGCAGCCCCCCTTGTGCTGGTGTTGGTGCCCATTTCCAGGCCTCCAACAAAGGAGGAGAAGGAGGTGGACGCGCACGTATGAGGAAGGTATGATGAAGGATTATGTACTCCCTGTTGCACTGCTGTTGTTGCTGCCAGCTTCGACCGAGCTTAGCGGCATCGGGATCTCCCCACATCGAATCGCAAAACCCGAGGAGCCGATTCGACCGTAGGAGGCGGGGGGAGAGTAGGACGTTGGCCCCGTTGGGCTAGAGGAATGAGAAGAGGAGGAGGAGGAGGAGTGGATGCGCGATCAAACCTCTGCGTCACAATTGTTTCATTCATGTTCCTGCAGTGCAGTGTTGTTTCGCTTTGCGCCTCTCTGACTGGCTGTCTTGTGCCCCAGGTCGCCGATTGCCTTTTGCGCTAGTATGCCAGTCGTGGGCCTAAAAGCGCCGTTAGGGGTACAAGGGGGGCAGTAGCACGAGCAGGGAAAGCAGCATGAGCACCATTGTGTGACATGTGTTGTTCTTATTTGCTCAGATACGTAATGCTCAATGTGTCTATCAATGCTGCTGTGCAGGTCCAGTGTAGCATAAGTCAGTTGTGCACAGGGAAAGAGACCACAAAAGTAGAGAACGAAGAGGGACATAGAGGGAGAGAGCAAGAGAGCGAGAGAGATGATGATGCAGATTCACATGTGAATACATGTGTGTAGAGAAGCGTCTGCGTGTATGTACGTCTAGAAAGAGAGATAGAGAGAGAGGAAGCAGAGAGAGAGAGAGAGAGAGACGGCCGTGGGAGCGAGGGCTCCCGCATCCGCTTGGTTCAAGAATTGCCGCACGCACGGGGATGAAAAGCCGTGCACTCGGAATTCCTCACAGAAGGACTATGATTGGGCCGCTTGTGGGGTCGAAGGGTAAGATCGACCCGCACGGTAAGGATGTGCAACCGTCCCAAGGGCACTCCAGATTTCGTAATAAAAGGGAGGGGGTCTGGACCCTCCAAGACAAGCCATTTCAGACCCCCCCTCGTGGGAGAACCCTCCAAAACATCGTCCCCAGACCCCCCCCAGGCCCTCCAAGATGGCCTGGAAGAGACCCCCCCCGAAATGAGACCCCCCCCCTCTCTTTATTACGAAATCTGGGGTACCCGTGCATCATTTGCCTCCTCGGCCCATGCCTTGGCCGCTTTCGTATGGGCGCGGCCCGCTCGAGAAAAGCTTCGAGCTGGGCGTCCAAGGCCCTTGAGTCCTTGTCGCGCATCCTTATGATACGGGCCGACTGTAATGGTGGGGAAGGCAGGGGGAGGAGGAGGAGGAGGAGGAGGAGGAGGAGGAGGAGGAGGAGGAGGAGGGAGGAGGAGGAGGAGGAGGGGAGGAGGAGGAGGAGCAGGAGGAGGAGAGAGGGAGGAGGGGGGGGGGAGGAGGAGGTTGGCCAGGAGCTCCGGCGGGGTCTCGGCCTCCACCGCGCCCTGCAGGTCCGTCCGGCGGCGGCTCGTGCTCGGCCTCGGGGGAGCCGTACCTGCGGCGGGGGGGGGGGGCGGGGGGCGGGGGGGGGGCGGTTTGCGGACGCCTGCCAATATTACCGTCCGACGCAGCCTCATTGGAGGAGCAGGCGGCGTTGGTGGGGTTGGTGGTATGGCAAGGACACGAGCCATGGCGAATGGCGCGACTTGCGGGCGCCTGCCGCGGTCTGTCCTTGCCTCCTTGGGAGGGGCAAGCGGTGTTGTTCTTGGACCGGCGTGTTGAGCCGAAGGCCGCTGGAAAAGTTCTGGGCGGCGCACAAACACGGGGTCGACAGCGCCGACACTGCAAGCTGCCCGCGGAAGGTCGCGCGTAAGCGCCCTCGTCTCCAATGCAGCGTGCCGCGCGGGCGGCCCGCGCAAGCCACCGCGTGAGGGCGATACGTCATCGCGCGTAGGACCCCGCTCTGATCGTCGCTCAGTTGGGCGGGCCGAGAACAGATCAGTCCTGGCACGGCAGCTGGGGGGGGCGGTGGATCTGGGTGGTCTTCGGACCTGCTCAGATTGTGCCCGTGGCCACCAGTTTACAACAGCGACGGCTCCCGCCTGATACTGCCTGGCAGTATATTTCAATATCGCACTCTGGCGCGGGACTTCCCCACAATGTGAGCAGGAATCGCGCTCTCTCGTGGGATTTCCTTGCACTTTACCGAGACGCCGCGCCCTCGACTCTCAGGAATCACGCTCTCGCTCTGACCTTCCCCACGATTTACTTTGGAGTATTGCTATCGCTCGAGACCTCTTCGCGATTCGTGAAGGACTCACGCTTCAGCAACCCGCCTGCTCGGCCTGGCCGCCTGGGCCCGCCGTCCCGCCCCACCCGTGAGGGGCAACCCGCCCGATGTGCCCGTCTGGTTATGCCACGTGGTTTCTGCTCCTGGATCCCCTCCAACTAATGTCTCTCGTGCACCATCCTTATCCCTCCCCTTTCCATCCGTTCTCTCTTCCCCTGTTTCAGGGTCTGCGCTAAATGCACGTGGCACGTGAGGGAGAGATACCCCTAAGGGGGTACGATCGAAGACGAAGAGGTCGGGTACCGAGGTCTTGGGGTACGCATGTTGCATGGCACGCGGGCAGATGGGAGCGAACTGTCTCAAAATGATTGTTGTTATGATGTTTGTTGCTGCTGTTGCTGTTGTTGTTGTTTGTGGTGTTGTGTTCACCGTCAAGAAAGTATGGTTGATCCCCCGCCCTCTGGTGTACCATGTGTTTTTTCGCTTCGAGCGTTTGCCCGGGGCTCGCACTTTGATGTTTTTTTACAAGGGAATGACTTGGGGCTCAGATTGCGCCCTTGACCCCCGGCTTACAACAATAACGGCCCCCGCCCAATATTTCTTCATGATGTATTTCAGCATCGCACTCTGGCGCGGGATTCCTTCACAATGTATGCAGGAATCGCGCTCTCTCGTGGGATTTCCTTGCACTTTACTTAGACGCCGCGCCCTCGACACAGCAACCATGCTCTTGCTCTACTTTGGAGTATTGCTATCGTTCGAGGCCTCTCCGCGATGCATGCAGGACTCATTCAGCAACCCGCCTGCTCGGGTTTCTGCTTCTGGGTCCCCTCCAACTACCCTCTCTCGTGCACCATCCTTATCACTCCCCTTTCCATCCGTCATCTCTTCCCCTGTTTCAGGGCCTGCGCTAAATACACGTGGTACGTGAGGGAGAGACCCCGAAGGGGGTACGATCGAATGCGAAGAGGTCGGGTACCGAGGGTTTGGGGTATGCGTGTTACATGGCACGCGGGCAGATTGGGAGCGAACTGTCTCAAAATGATTGTTGTTGTGATGTTTGCTGTTGCTGCTGCTGCTGTTGCTGTTGGTGTTGATGTTGTTGTTTGCGGCGTGCTCTTTCATGAAGAAAGTATGGTTGATCCCCCGCCCTCTAGTGCACCATGTGTTTTTTTCACTTCAAGCGCTCCTCCCGGGGCTCGCACCTTGACTTTTTAGAAGAGAGTGATTTGGGGCTCAGATTGCGCCCCTGACCCCCGGCTTACAACAATCACGGCCCCCACCCAATATTTCCTCATGATGCATTTCAACATCGCACTCTGGCGCGGGATTCCCTCACATTGTATGCAGGAATCGCGCTCTCTCGTGGGATTTCCTTGCACTTTACTCAGACGCCGCGCCCTCGACTCAGGAATCACGCTAGTGCTCTGACCTTTCCGACGATGTACTTTGGAATGTTGCTATCGTTTGAGGCCTCTCCGCGATTCATGCAGGACTCAGTCAGCAACCCGCCTGAACGACCTGATCGCCTGGGCCCGATTTGCCGACCCGCCCTCTAGGGTCTACCCGTCCGATCTGCCCGTCTGGTCACGCCATGTGGTTTCTGCTCCTAGCCCCCCTGCAACTCAACTAATCTCTCTCGTGCACCATCCTTATCCCTCCCCCTTCCCTCCGTTCTCTCTTCCCCTGTTTCAGGGTCTGCGCTGAATACACGTGGCACGTGAGGGAGATATACCCCTAAGGGGGTACGATCGAATGCGAAGAGGTCGGGTACCGAGGGCGTGGGATGTGCGTGTTGAATGGCACGCGGGCAAATAGGAGTGAGCAGTTTTAAAATGATTGGTGGTGCGATTGATTGTTGCTGCTGCTGCGGGTGTTGTTCATGGTGTTGTTTTCTCATGTATAAAGGATAATTGTGGTTGATTCCCCGCCCTCCCGTACACCATGTGTTTCTTCAAGTCAATTGTTCCTCCCGGGGCCCCCTGGCTTACAACAACAACGGTTCCCGCCCAGCATGTCTTCACAATGTACTTCAAAATCGCGCTCTCGCGCGGGACTTCTTCACACAGTGTGCAGGATTCGCTCTCTGGCGTGGTATGTTCTTGCATTGGATTCAGACGCCGCGCCCTCGACTCTGAGGAATTGCGCTCTCGCTCTTGCCTTCTCACGATGTATTTGTGAATCGTACTATCGCTCGAGACCTCCTCGCAATTCATGCAGGACTCACGCTTCAGCAACCCGCCCGCTCGACCTGGCCGCCTGGGCCCGCCTTCCCGACCCGCCCTCTAGGGTCTACCCGCCCGATCTGCCCGTCTGGTTATGCCACGTGTTTCCTTTTCCTAGCCCCCTCTCCTGCTAATCTCGCTTGGGCACAGTCCTTCTCCCTCCCCATTCCCTCCGTCCTCTCTTCCCCTGTTTTAGGAGCTGCACGATATACATGTGGCAGGTAAGGAAGTTATATCCCCAGGGGAGCACGACCGAAGACGAAGAGGACGGGTGTCGAGGGATCGGGATATACGTTCTGAGTTGCACGCGAACAGATAAGAGCGAGCAGCCTCAAAATGATCGTTATTGAGCTCTCAGTTCTAGAAATATGGTTCGTCGATCAGCCCACTGGTGCACATTGTATTGTTCAGTTGAAGTAACCCACTCGGGGCTCGCACCCTGTTTCACTGTATCCAGGAAGGTGTTCCTGCTCAAACTGTGCCCCTGGCTATTTCAAACTCGCGCTCTCGCGTGGCAATTCCTCGCAATCAATTCAGACGCCGCGCCCTCGACACTAGGAATCACGTTCTCGCTCTGACCTTACTCACGAGTCACTCGAGAATCGCGCTATCGCTCCAGCTCTCCTCGCGACACATGTAGGACTCACGCGTCCGAAACCCGCCTGCTCGACCTGGTCGCCTGGGCTCGCCCTCCCGACCCGCTCGTTAGGGTCTATCCGCCCGATCTGCCCGTTTGGCCTTGCCACGTGTTTTCTGTTCCCAGTTCCCCTCCTCTTAATCTCTGTCGTGGTCCCCCATCATCCGTCCCGTCTTCTCGTTTTTTGACGGGCTGCGCTAAATACACATGGCACGTATGGAGGATCTACCCCACAGGGGGCACGATCGAAGACGAAGAGGTCGGACACCGAGGTTTTGGGATATATTTGTTGAATGGCACGCGAGCAGATAGGAGCGAGCAGTATTGAAATGGTGTTGCTGAACTTTCATGTCTAAAGGTTAACTAGTGTTGATCCCCCGGTAACCATATGTACCTTTCAATTGAAGCGCCCCCCTTCGGAGCTCGCTTTCTGCTCTTTGTTGGGGAAAGTCTGGTGTCACCCACGGCTCCCGCCTGATGTTTCCTTACAAGCGAGTCCCTTTATCGCGCTCTCGCGCGGAACTTGAATCGCGCTCTCGCGTGGGGTTTCCCCGCAGTTAACTCAGACGCCGCGCCCTCGACACTCAGGAATCACGCTCTCGCGTTTGCCTTTCTCACGATTCACTTGGGAATCGCGCTATCGCTCGAGCTCTCCTCGCGATTCAGGGTTTACACACCCGATGGGCCCGTCTGGTTTTGCCACGTGTTTTCTGCTTCGAGCCCACTTCCTGCTAATCCTGTGCTCCATCCTTCTCATTTCCCCCTTCCATCCGTCCTCTCTTCCCTCGATTCAGGGGCTGAACCAATGTACACGCAACAGGTAAGGAAGGTATACCCCAGGGGGGTACGATCGAAGACGAAGAGGGTGGGTACCGAGGGCTTGGGATATACGTGTTGAGTGGCACGCGATCAGGTAAGAAGAGCAAACATGATCTACATTGTTGGTGGTGTTGGTGGTGGTGGTGTTGCTGTTGGTGTTGGTGTTGGTGTTGGTGTTGCTGTTGATGAACTTTCACTACTGAAGGATAATTATTCAATCGCTTCGCTCATTCCGCCGGCCCTGGAGACCTCTTTAGGGCCTCTTAGGGGCCTCTTGGGGACCTCTTGGGAGTCTCTTGGGGCTCCTTGGCGGCGTCTTGGGGGCCCCCAGGGCCTCTTGGGGGCTCTTGTGGGCCTCTTGGGGCGGGAGGGGGGGATAGTCGATTGCGGCTCCCCCCTCGGAGGCCACGATCCTCATGAAGGGTGTCGAAAAATTTCCCGGTCCGGGGTCTCCTCCCGGGACTTGCCCAGGGTACTTTTCGCCCGGGGGTCCCCAGGGGCCGCCCCGCGCGCGCGAACTAGAAATAGTGTTAACCAGTTACTGGAGATCTTAGCACGCCTCTGGCCCGTGGGGCTGGCGAATTGTTGACCCCCCCGCCAATGACCATTGTGTTTTTCAATTAGAGTGGCTCCCCTGGGGCTCGCACCCTGGTTTTTTTTATCAGGGAAAATCACGGGGCTCAAACTGGGCCCTTGGCCCCCGGTTTACTACAACAACAACAACAACAACAACAACAGCGCTCGATTGAAACTTCCTCACAATGTATTCCCTAACCGCGCTCTCGCGCGGGACTTCCTTACACTTCATGTACGCATCGCGCTCTCGCGTGGGACTTCTTCGCAATGTATTCAGACGATGCGCCCTCGGCGCTCAGGAATCATGCTCTCGCTTTTTGGCTTTTGCCACGATTTACTGTGGAATCGCGCTATCGCTCGAGACCTCCTCGCGATTCATGCAGGACCCACTGTTCAGCAACCCGCCTGCAATCTTGCTAATTTCTCTCGTTCCATTATTCTCCCTCCCCCTTCCACCCGTCCTCTCTTCCCTTGGTTTAGGGGCTGCACTAAATCCACGTGGC
>CAUYUJ010014751.1:291202-321202 GCA_963575745.1 Prorocentrum cordatum | reverse complement strand
CGTAGGCAATCCTCCAGAATCCTTACAGAATCCTTCAGGAATCCTTCAAGAATCCTCCAGGAATCTTCAGGAAACCTCAGGAATCCCCCAGGAATTCTTTCCAGGCATCCCCCAGGAATTCGTCAGGAGTCATCTGGGATCCTCCCTACGGGCCCTCACGGATCCCGGGCCCCAGGAATCTTCTGGAATCCTTCGAGATTTTTCGGGACGCGTACGGATCCCACTGAAATTTGCAGGAGTCTTCCAGGAGTTCCCCAAGAATCCTGCAGGAATCATCAGAAACCCGAAGGATACCTCATGCATCCTCATGAGTCATCCAGCATCGTATGAAATCTTCGAAAATCCATCAAGAAACCTCCAGAAATCCTTCAAACACCTTCAAACATTATCCAGGACTGTTCAGGAATCCTTCAAGCATCCCCCAGGAATCCTCCAGGCATCCTACAAGCATCCTTCTGGAGTCAGCAGGAACCCTTCTTGAGAATCCTCAGGAATCCCTTGAGAATCCTTGGCGAATCCCCAGGCCCCAGGAATCCATAGGAATCTTTGACATCCTTCGGGGCCCATAGGAACAAGTGGCACGCGTGCCCTGGCTTTTGCACAAAGGAGCTGCGAAGGACAGGAGGCTCCCGCCTCATTCCTTCACGAGGGGCTTCTGAGCTGTAGAACACAGCGGGCAATGCCAGGGGGGGAGAGCGAGGGGAGCTGGGGAGGGCTGGGTCCAGGGCAAGGCCAGGACTGCCGACGAGCGAACGAACGACGACGACGAAAATAAGAAGGCAGGGGGGGGAGGACGACGAACGGGAGGCCAGCGGGGGGAGAGCAAGGGGGGCTGGGTCCAGGGAGTGGGTTAGGGAGGCCGGGGTGGGGAGAGCGAGGGGAGCTGGAGAGGGCTGGGTCCAGGGCAAGGCCAGGACGGCCAGGAGGGAGGACGAACGACGAACGAACGAACGACGACGAAAATAAAGTAGAACACAGCTGTGCAAGGGAATCCCATTGAAAAGCCTTCAGGAATCCCCCAGGAGTCCTCCAGGCATCCTTCAGGAATCCTAAAAGAATCGTTTAGGCAACTTCAGGAAGCCTCATGAGGAGTCCTCAGGAATACTTCAAGATTCCTCCACGAATCCTTCAGGGGTCATTCCCCAATCAAAGCTTGCCTCTGTAGGGGTCCTAGCGGATTAAAGGTTTAGGTGAGAGGTGCGGCCGATTTCGGTGGCCGGGCCCGGGTGCCCGGGTGCCCGGGTGCCCGGCGGTGCCCGGGTGCCCAGGTGGCCAGCGAGGTTGGTCGCCGATTTCGGTGGCCGGGCCCGGGTGCCCGGGTGCCTGGGGTGCCCAATAGCCCAATAGCATATAGCCCAATATCCCTATAACCCTATAGCCCTATAGTTCTATAGCCCCATAGCCCTATAGCCCTCTAGCCCTATAGCCCAATAGCCCTATAGCCCGATAGCCCCATAGCCTTATAGCCCTATAGCCCTATAGCTCTACAGTCTTATAGCCCCATAGCCCAATAGCCCTATAGCCATATAGCCTCATAACCTTGTAGCTGTCTAGCCCTACAGCCCCATAGCCCCAACAAAAATCTGATTGGGGTATTTCTCCGGTGTCATAAGAAATCTGTTTTGGGAAGCCTCCAGAATCTCTTAAGAATGCTTAGAGAATATCCAGGCCCCGGGAATGCCTTGGAATCCTTTGAGATCCTTCGGGGTCCATAGAAATCCAATCGGAACATTCAAGACATGAATATTCCATGCATCCTTCAGGAATCCCTCAGGATCCTCACGGAATCCCCTGGGAATCCCTTTAGAATCCTGCCAGAATTCCCAGGCATCTTTCAGGAATCTTCACGAATCCGTGGGAATTTTGATGGAATCCATCAAGAATCCTCAGGCATACATCAAACATCCGGGGGAATCTTCGGGAATCCTCCTGGAATCCTGAGGATCCCACGCAATGCTTCAGGAACACAAGGGAACCCGGAGAAACTCTTCGGGGACGCCTCGGAATCCTCAGGAATCCCATTGGCATCCTTCAGGTATTTGTTCGGAATCCTCAGGAATCCTGCAGGGAGGCCCCAGGAATCTACAAGAATCTACAATGAAGTTCAAAGAATCCAGAGAAATCCTTCAGCAATTCAAAGGACACCCCAGGCCCAGGAGCCCCCAGGACCACATCAGAATCCGCAAGTATCCATGCGGACTCCTCAGGAGTCTATTTGGAATCTGTGGAAATGCTTCATAACCCATAGGAAACGTCAATAATATGTAGGACCCTGTGGATTCTTCGCGCATCTGGGATTGGGCGGAATCCTCAAGCCTCCGTAAGGAATCTCTCAGGAATCCTCAAGGTGTGCCTCAGGAAAGTGGTTGGAATTATGACGAATTTGCAGAAATCGAAGGAATCTTTGAGAAACCCTCAGCTACCGCTTGGAAACCTAAAAACATCCTCTAGCATTCTCAGCAATCTTCACGGATCCTCTCGGAATGTTTCAGCTATCCCCAAGAATCTTGGTGAATCCTTCGGAATTGTCGGATTACCGAATAATCCGTGGTGATCCCCAGGAGTCCATAGGGGCATTGCAAGGCTCCTGTGGAACCCCATGGGAACCTTGCAGGGTTCCTATAGGCTATAGGAACTCCTTAGAAACCCTATAGACACGTATAAGATCCGAACAGGATCCGTCGAGGACCCCATGGGTACCCTATGGGACCTGGTTGCGTTGCGTTGCGCTGGGAGGGGGGGGCTGGTGACGATGATGATGATGATGATGATGATGATGATGATGATGATGATGATGATGATGATGATGATGATGGTGATGGTGATGGTGATGGTGATGGTGATGGTGATGGTGGTGGTGGTGGTGATGATGATGATGATGATGATGCTGATGATGATGATGATGATGATGATGATGATGATGAGGGTGATGATGAGGGTGCTGATGATGACGATGATGATGATGATGCTGATGATGATGATAATGACGATGATGATGGTGATGATGATGACGATGATGATGGTGATGATGATGATGACGATGATATGATGATGGTGATGGTGATGGTTGTGGTGGTGATGATGACGATGATGTTTTCCTAGATATCCAGGACTTCCCAGTTTTTCGGTTGTTGAACACGGGCTGCAGAAACGAGGGCGGTTGGATATTCTTGAAGCCCTGGAACGTTGTCCTGAGCCAATCCGAATTATCATGACATCATTCTCGTCCCAGCAGGACTTCCTGTTCAGGTTTTGGGAGGTCATGGTGCACCTGTCCGCGCTGCTTCCGGCGCGCGGGCAGCGCCTGAAGGATGGCGGTGGTTTGCGTGCCGCCGTTGTCGTCGTCGATGGCGTCGTGTCCGTCATGTCCGTCGCCGTCGTCGCCGATGATGCTGGGAGGTGGCACGCAGGAGGACTGCTATGTACGCTCCGTGCGTGGTTCAGGCCCCTCCCTCGAGGGCCGCGCGCTCCCGCACGTTATGACTCTGGCGTCTTTATCCAGTATCCTGCCTCGGATGTTTTGGTCCTTCGGTGCGATGGCGGTAGATTCCGAACAAATCCTGATTCTGGATTTCGACCATGACCCTGGTCTCGATGCTGATCCTCGTCTACTCGATCGGTTTCGTGGCGCACCAGTTTCAGAGATGTTTCACACGCACACGCAGACACAATTTCCTTCGCCAGCGATCACAAGAGTCGCGATTGAATCTGCACTGAAGTGGACGCGCTCAAGGCTGTGAGGTGGCCTGGTCCGTTTCGCCTAAGACATCTTCACAAGTCCGCGTTCCGAGACGACCAGATTTGAGGTGGTCCAGTCCGTTTCGCCTGAGACGTCCTCGCGATTCTGACTTCCCAGATGCCGCGCGAGAGGTGGGCCGGCCCATTTCGCTTGAAACATCCTCGCGATTTCAGGATTGTAAACGCAGCAGCTTGAGGTGGTCCGTCCCGTTTCGCCTGAGGCATCCTCGCAATTCTGAGCTCAGGGATGCCGGGGGGCGTTGTGCGACACATGGATATTGAATTCCGCGAGTGTGCAGGCAACGTCTCGCCAGATTCGTTAGACTTTCATCTCAGCAAGAACACTAGTTTTGCCTTTAACGGATGTGATGGTTTGTGTGGGGCGAGCGAGTTCCGCCTACAGGACCTGCGCATCAAAACAATACAAATTCTGAGGTGTCCCGCCCAGTTCTGCCGAAAACATCCTCGCAGCCCTGAGCTCCTTGATGCCGCGCGAGAGGTGTTGCAGCCCGTTTCGCTTGACACATGCTCGCACCTCTGGTCTGGGACAACCTGAGATTCGAAATGGTCCAGCTCGTTCCGACGGAGACTTTCCCGCATCTCTGGGCTTTGAGCTGCTGAGCGTGAGATGGTCCCTCTCATGTGGCCCTGAGGAGGAGGAGGAGGAGCTAGCCGTTCAGACCACCAATTTCCGACAAGCTACAGAACCGTTTTGAATACACGCTCCGCGTGCGGATCATGTATGAAAAATGCAGGGGTTTAGTGTTAGAAACAACGAGGAGTTCATGGATAATTTTATTCATAAATTAATCATGTATTAAACATCCTATATGTTTAAACATCCTATGTATTAAAAAAAACTGCCCTGTATGGCCTCCTAACCAGACCTGTGTCACCGGGCCGAGAGCACAGCCGCGGCAGACGACCTCCCAGTGCCTGGGGGAGTTGGCGGAGGAGGAGGAGGAGGGGAGGAGGAGCAGGAGGAGGAGGAGGACGAGGAGGAGCAGGAGCAGGAGCAGGAGGAGGGAGGAGGAGGAGGAGGAGGAGGAGGAGGAGGAGGAGGAGGAGGAGGAGCAGGAGGACGGGGAGGAGCAGGAGGAGGAGGAGGAGGACGAGGAGGAGCAGGAAGAGGAGGAGGAGGAGGGCGAGGAGGAGGAGGAGGAGGAAGAGGAGAAAGCTGCTGGTTGGGAGCTTTCCGGGCTATCGGCGGGCCACGGTGCCGGCATCACCGTTAATCAAGGATCCTTAGTTATCAAGAACTCCTTGCAGAAATTGAGGCAAAGTCCACGCGCGCGGAGTCGCGTTTGCATGTCGAAATTGTTCAAAAACCACAGCTTTCGCATGAACGTCAAGATCGAGGTTCCCGAAATCATATGCAAACCGATGGTCTTGCAAAATGACTGTTCAAAAACCACAGCGCGCGCACTTGTGAATTCAAACGGGAAAAACAGTGGTTTTTCAACCAATTCACCAAAGGAGACCACGCGGGCCTCTCACGCGCGCATGCCGAAATCAGTCGAACGCCTTCGCGTACTTGCTGGGGGGGGGTACGATCCTTGTCAAAGAAATCCATGCGGGCCACTCGCGCCCGTCGACCGCGCGCACATATCGAAACCCTTCCAAAATCTCCATGACCGACACGTGGACAATCATCCTCTGGCGTGACCAGCATCGGCTCCGCCATCGGCCCCGCCGTCGTCAGCGTCACCATCGTCGCCAGCATCGCTACTATCATTAACGCGTCTGCCGTTGCCGACGTCGCCATGACACCGCGTCCGAATCACCGACTCGCACTGAAGTGCCCGCGCGCCAGCGCGGCCAGCGGGACGCGCTAGGGAGTTCCCGGCGGTCAGCGCCACCGCGGCCGCGTCGGTCGCGCCAGGCTAGTTGGCCGCTCTGCGCGCGAGCCTGCGCGCGCGAGCGCGGCCGCAGCGATGCGCCAGCCAGCGCCATGCTGTCATCGCAATCGCCGCTGCATTGGTTTGAAAACCAAGTTGCGAGCCCGCGGGTGGGATGATTGCGCGAGCTGTGGAGCTGACAACTTCAAGTTGGGCAGGGTGAATGGCACTATGTAGCTTGCACCACCTATCCTGCACCACGCCGGATACTACACACCGCATGCATTGCTTAACATAGATTGCACAGCATGGATGGCATAGCCTACGTTGCACCACATCGAGTGCACCACCTAGATTGCACTACGTAGCTCACACCCCGTAGATCGGAGCACATATTATTGCACCAAATAGCCGACACCAACAAGTTCAGATAGGTGAGCTCGATAGCTCCACATGTATTGCAGCACGTAGCATAAACCGCACGTGTTGCATTTGTACAACTTAGATTGCGCGCCACCTATGTTGTACCACATCGCTTACACGTTAGATTGATTCACGTTGGTTGCATCACATGGCTTACATCGCATAGATTGCGCCACATTGCTTGCACCATGCAGTATGCTAGAACACAATGTTTGGGACCCACGATGACCAATATTAACATTATGGGGGCAGCTTCGAATGGAGGGTTTTGAATTTTCTTAGGATTCCCGTTTCTGGGGTTTCTCTTGGGACTCTTGGACCGTGTTGGCGCTTTCGCGGCCGTCTCGAGGCCCTCTTAAGCTGTATGGGGCCTTTTGGAGGACTTTTTGCGGCATATTGCGGCGATCTTCGGGGCTTCTTGGGCCGTCTTGGAGCGTCGACGACACTAAAAATCGGCAGCGCTGAGAATGTTGAGCAACTTGAGGGAAGTCAGTCATTTGGGCGCAGTGGGGTCTCTCGGAACCCTCTTTGACGTCCTGTTGGGCCCTTTTGGAGCGTCTTGGGGGGCTCTGGGGCATTTCTCAGACCGTAGCGGCGCGTCAATCGTCTTGGAGCGTTCCTGGGCCGTTTCGGGACCCTCCTAGACCGTCTTAGAGGCCTCTGGAGCCCTCTTGGCCCGTCCTTGGGGCCTTCTCGCATCGGGCAAAAAATCTGGCGAGGACATGCGCCAGCACGCGAGACGCTTTGGAGAATGCTGGAATGTGGGCCCGGCTTCTTAAAGACAAGGTCCTCAGGGCTGAAGACGGAAATCTTCAAGGGACTTGAGGGCGCTCCAATGCGAGCCCCGCGGCACGGTGGTTGATGTTGCCGCACTCGGCAGATGGTTTTCGTTCTGCCGTTTCTCCCTCTTCAGGTTTCGTCGCTATTTTCTTCTAGTTGCAGACGTTTGCCCCCCTCGCCTCTCTCTCTCTCTCTCGTTCTCTCTCTCTCTCTGCTTTTCTTATATGTATATACGCGTGTACGGGTGTTTCTCTCCCACGGACTCTTTCTTAGTACCTTGTTCTGGCTCTCCCTATTTCTCTTTGACTCTCTTTCTCACACTCTCTCTCTCTCTCGCATTAATGATCTCTCCCTCCCTCTCTCTCTCTTTCTCTTTCCCCCCCCGCCTAAGGCCAAGGCTGCCTGCACGATCGTTGCCAGTGTCTGTGCCACTGGCCCCGACGTGCAGGCCCAAAGCGCCCGGCGGAAGATGGCCTACAATCAGGCCCTCGTCACCGCCTTCCATTCCAAGGGTCGGACTTGAACATGTCTCCAAGTGTTCACACCCACATGTGTGCACGGCCATGCGTTGGAGCCCCAGGCCGTCATGCAACAGGTGGCCCCAGTCTCTGTGCACCACCAGTGCCGCAGAGACGCCAACCTCGTCACCCTGGCGGCCTTCCTCCACGGCGCCATGCAGACCGAGGACGGGGGCGTGCCGACAGGCCGGCGCTTCCAAGCAATCCCGCAATTCGGTTGGACGTGAGCATTTTTCGGAACCTTCACGACGATAATGGCACCAATCTCCAGCAGGTCCGCATGCCGCAGGCCGTCCTGCTGCACATGCTGCTTGCTTCACAGCGGCGGGCTTTCCTCCGCAACTTGAGCTCTGATCGGCACGATCTTGGCTCCCTCTCAGGGGTCCCCCGAGTGGTCGACATGTACGCTACCACATGGCTGGCCCGCACCAGCGGCCACGTCAAGCTCACCAAATGGGGACGAGGCCTCCTGTACAACTGCCTCTGCAGAGGCGACCAACTCTGCAACGTTTGGCTTCGCCGTTGTGTCGCTGGTGCGTTCTGGGAGAAGAGACTCGGCGGCATACAGTCTGGCGGTGCGCCTGCTTCGCCCGGCAACGGCCGCCCTCTGACCACCGCGGCTACCCAGGCCCAATGATGTGTGCTGCCACGGCACGCGCTCCACTGCGGCCTCATCGAAGAAGGGCCGCGTGCTCTCGGCATCCAGGCCGCCTTGCACAACGACCCCCTCCACTGGCCGACCCCGCGGCCCTCCCAGGAAGACAAGTGCGGGGACCACGACCAAACCTCAAGTGGCCCGACCGCCGCATGCCAGTGGGTTTACGCCGCCACGGACGGCGCCTGTGCTCTTCAAGCCCACCAGCCCCTCGCAGGGGCTGCCTAACTACGGCATGCACTATGGCAACGGGCACCGCCTCGACTACGCGGCCAGGGCCCACGGGCTGTCGCAGAGCGCCCAGCGTGGCGAAGTACCGGCCTTTCTCCACTTCATGTCGACCGCCAAGAGCCCAGTCCACCTCTGCGTTGACAACCAGGCCGTCGTCGATGGTTTCCAGCCATCCTCGACGGGGGGCATCCACCCGCCACAGGAACACTAGACGACTTGTGGGAGCGAGCACACCGGGTCGTCAAGGCAAGAACCGACATGCTCCGCGTCAAGAAAGGTTGCCAGCCGCCTCGGCCACGCCAAGATCAACGCTAGCCTCACCTCCGTCATTGCCGAGCACTTCAACCGACACGCCGACGAGCTCGCCACCTGGACCGTCGCACTACACGACTTGCCAGCCGAGGTCATCCAAGAAGCCAAGGCTCGCCACATATTCGCCGCTGTGCTGCGTAGTGCGGCCGACGCCATCTACGACAAGCAAGCGCGTACCCTCCTCTAGCATCGGCCGGCCAGGGACACAGAAGGCGAATTCCGTCTCATGCCAGCCTCAAAGGACGATTTTGCCGAAGATCTTCTGGACCAAGTGGACGACCGCGGTCCTCTTGGCCTTGGAGGGGCTTTCTAGACCCACGCGACGACGACCAACCACGGCCTCCACCGGGCACAGGAAGAGGCAGCGCCAGGCCGGGGAGTCATCCTGCTGCTCCTCCGGCGACACAGCAGCCAGGCCCCTCCCGGGGAAACTTGCGACTACGGATACCCTGACGCCGAAGACGACCACGATCCCATCGGCCTCGGCGGTTCCCTCCATCAGCACCCCGACGAACACGGGCACGACCCTCCGTGAGACAGCCGCCCCACCACCAGGCAGGGAGTCCGCCTCCCTGCCCTCTGCGTGGGCCCAGGCTGTCACTTGTCAGCCTCGCGCGCCCTCGCCCCCTGCCCCAGACGATCACCAGGATCGTCCAGGGGCCAGCCACCCCTCGCGTGCCCGAGCGGGAAAGGGGGCCACGCCCTCAGGGACGTCGGCATTCACTCACCATCCCCAGACGAGTCGCCGTGCCAGGCCACCGTCGCGGGCAGCAGAAGCAGCGCCGACCCACGCGCACGGGCCACACATAGGGGCCGGTCCCCACGGACCACCTGGGCGCCCTGCACACCGCTGACACCTCTGCACCCACGCGGTGAAGCCCGTGCGCTACAGACAACCCCTGACCAGCCCGTGGCCCCACCCGGATCGCCACCCCACGTGCCAACGTTGCCGAGGTCAACGCACAACGCGCGGCCCACCAGACCGCGCCGCCCAGGCCGCCCCAGCGCAGGCGCAGTGGGCCAGGCCACCCAGTGAGCACCGTGCCCTGGGTCGTCCACGAATCCGACATCTTCGGCTTCTCGGCCCCATGGCCGCGGCTGTCGACGCCCCAAGCCTCGACACCAGCTATGCTGCTGCCGACGCCAGAGTCCAGGCTCTCGCGCACCGCCAGCAGCGCCTGCAACGCCAATACGACGACGAGGCCGCCAGGCCGCGGCTGCCCGCGTCGCTGTCGCCAACGCTTTTGGGGGGGAGACTTCCCCAGCCCTCGGACAAAAACTGTCCAGAATGTCCTTGTCCGCAGTGCTGGACGGCACGCTGGCGAGTCGCACAAGAGTGCCGTGTCCAACGAGGGCCATCAATCACCGGCGCAGGAAGGGCGAGCCTTTTTGCGCCTCCTGAAGCAAGGACCAGCCACCCTTGCGGCTGTGGAAGTTGCTGGAGTCTTCCCTCTCTTCCTCCTCCTCCTCCTCCTCCTCCTCCTCCTCCTCCTCCTCCTCCTCCTCGTCCTCCTCCGCTCTGGTTCCCCTACATGTTCTGATTGTTTAAACGTGGTGCGGCAAGCTATGGAGCACTTGTCTTCCAGGACCTCCTATCGTCGCCAGTATGCTGGATTCATGCTCCAGACGCTGGGTCAGGCTCCTGGGGATTCTTTTAAGTGTAAAGGGCACCAGAAAGACCGACCTGATTATGAAGAAGAGATCTTTTTGAATAATGGTACTGATCTAGCAGATTTGGCAGCCCGCCAGGCAGTTTCCCGTCACCCTCAGCCCTCTATTTCTGAGGTGGAGCGGAGGCTGCGGGCTGAGCTCATCTCGCGGCTAATTAGTGTGCCAGCTTTTGCGTATGTCATGGTGTTTTTTCCCCGCGTCTGGACCTGACTGATATTTCCCGAATCAAGCCCACTCCGATCCCAAAGCCTACCCCTGGGCCTGATCATGACTGGCACTGGGAAGAGAGATGTTGGTTGTGTGCTACCTGTTGGCGTTCCTCTCGTGCTGTTGCTAGGCCTGGCAAGAGTGTTTGTAGAGGGGCCCCAGATCTCAAAAGACTCACGGGGGCTTCTCTTCAGGCCAACATTCATAAGCCCTTTCTGCTAGACTACTGTGATGGGGACGGCATTATCTTAGCCTGCATGTCATGTACGTATTATACTAGTGGTGGCCAGGTTCGTGGCTTGGCTAGGAGGTGTGTTGGTCCACTTACTAAGGCCAAGAGAGACAAGGCCGCCGCCACATTCGGAGGCAGATTTGTTTGGGTCGCCATCCCAAGACTGGCGCAGAGCTGGTGGAGGGTGCCCAGTCTGATCATGATGGGGACACCGATGGCACTTTGACGGCGCAGGGAGGGGGTTGTGCCGGGGCTGCCCCGAGCCGGCCTTCTCTTGCGGCCAGAGCCCCGAGCCGATCTGAGGCCGCCGAGGTCGGCTCGAGAGCCGCTTCGATTCTCACGAGGAGGAGGTTGCAGCAAGGACTCATGCCTCCTTCAGCTAATTCTGTCCAGGGGAGGAACGCGTCCCTGCAGGCCAGCCAGCCACTCGAGCTGATGTTGGCCCGACAGACGCTCTCCCCAGCATGCAGGACCAGATGGCAGCAGCAAGGCCTTCCGCCTCCCCCAGTCCTCTGGCCATGCGGCGCCAACGACTGCGACACAGTGGCTATCTGGCATGGGTTGGACGCCCATTCTTCACATCCCTTGTCGTCGGATCTCTCCGATGATCCTGACTGCTCGTCCTGTCTTGGCGGGGATGGCTTGTCGGCCGTCCCTGGCTGGTGAATTGACATGTCTGCGACACGCCCGGGGAAGCGTCGGCCTGAGGAGTGTGTTCTTTCTCGCCCGCCCAGCTGCTGCTGCTGCTGCTGCTGCTGCTGGGACTGGACCTCTGGCGTGTGTGTGCGCTGGCGTGGTGGGGTGCAAAAATCCTCCTCTTCCTCCTCCTCCTCCTCCTCCTCCTCCTCCTCCTCCTCCTCCTCCTCCACCTCCACCTCCACCTCCACCTCCCCCTCCTCCTCATCCACTTTCTTCTCCTCCTCCTCCTCCTTCTGTCCCTCCTCCCCCTTGCTTCCCCACATCCTTCCCCACATCCTTGCCCCTCTTCGCCTTCCGCCTCGCCCTCCCCCATCTCCGATGGCGACGACGGCAACCGCGGCGGCGGCGGCCCTCCGCCCTGCCGCGCAGGAGCCGCCCAATTCCACTCGCTCCAAGACCCACGGGCGCGAGGTGCGGTTCGTCGTCGTCGGCAACGACGCCAACGACGACGACCACGACCACGACGACGACGACGACGACGACTCCGACGACGACGACGGCGACGACGACGACGACGACGACCACCACCACCACCACCACCACCACCACCATGACGACCACGCCGGAGGTGCGGGACCGGGCGGAGGCGCTGAGCTTTTACGCGATGGACCACAACAGGCCAGGGTCCCGGGATCGGAGCGGCATCGGCGGGGTGCGGGGTGCGGTGCGAGGTGCGGTGGGCCAGAGCCGCAGTGGCCACGCCCAGGGGGCGGAGGGCAGAAGGGGAGGCCAAACGTATCCCAGAACAGTCCTCCTCCTCCTCCTCCTCCTCCTCCTCCTCCCCTCCTCCCTCCCCCTCCTCCCCTCCTCCTCCCTCCTCCTCTCCTCCTCCTCCTCCTCCTCCTCCTCCTCCTCCTCCTCCTCCTCCTCCTCCTCCTCCTCCTCCTCCTCTCCCCCACCTCCCCCGAACACTAGCCCCCCCCCCAAGAGAGAGGGGGCCTCAGGGCCCACCTCGGGGCTCCCAGCTGCTGCGTGTTGGCGCCCACCATGGCTGCAACCGTGGACGCTGCGACATCTCATTGGGGGTATGTCGTCCTGGGGATGCGCTTGGCCCTTCCCAAGGGCAAAGGGGGAGGAGCAGCAACAGCAGAAGTAGCAGCAGCAGCAGTAGCAGCAGTAGTAGCAGCAGCAGCAGCAGCAGAAGCATCAGCAGCAGCAGCAGCAGCAGCAGCAGAAGCAGCAGCAGCAGCAGCAGCAGCAGCAGCAGCAGGGGGAGGAGTTAGATAATCGAGCCAGTTTGCCTCAAGGCCGCGTGCGGGAACTCTGAACCCTCACATTCAAGGCCCTGGCCGCGAGGAAATCCGCCTCAGTCCTCGTCGGGGGGTCTGCGGCCGCTTTCTTGCATAGCTTCTCTCCGCTTTTGCATGTTCTTGATGCTACCGGTACGTCTCGCCACTGAGGCGACGTCGGAAGGCCCCGCAACCGTTCCTTCATCGGCAGCCATGTCAGGCCAGGGCACCGCGTGCGATGAGTCAGTATTCGTCAAATGCGCTTGCAAATGTGGCAAAAGATGTCGGCTGGTGCCGTGGTGCAAGATGCAAGCGCTTCAAAGCCCCGCTCCCTCGGACACCGGCCAACAGTGGGACTCTTGCTCACGTATGCCAGGTTGTTCGCGTTATGTCGACTTGCGGCGGCCCCACCGAGGGCGTTCAGCGCTGAACGCTGTGGGCGACCCAGAATCGGCCGATGTTGAACGATCTGACGTTTCGGAAACGACCGATCGTTCAAGGTTGAGCAATTCCCGCGGTGCCAGGAGCCAACGCCAGGGTCGGCACGACACGAACCCGCGGTAAGAAGCGCCCAGCCTTGTCAGAGAGATGCCCCCCTCCCGCTGCCCCCTCCAGGGTGCCGCCAACAGGAGGCGCCCTTGAACGATCCCCGCGGTGTCAAATATCAACGCCGCAGTCGGCACGACACGAGCCTGGGCGCCCGGCGCCCCAGTGCATACATCGTTTCGTCGCGGGGGCTGGTCAAGAGAAGAAGCCTTCGATCTGGATGGCTGCGCCTGGCCACAAGTGGATTGGGCGCGCCCCGAGAGGCAGCGGCTCGCCACTCTGGTTGACCTCCTCCACGTACTGGACGGCTCGCCACGACGGCTGCCCTCCTCGGCCGTAGTGTTGGCACCTCTGGAGGATGCTCTTCTGAGGATTTTTCTGTGTCTTCGCAACAGCCAAGTACCAGCCCCAACTCGACGAGCTCCAGAAACAAGATGATGGCAGGAACGCGTCTGCTGGCCGAGCGAAACGGGCGCAGAAACGCACCGAGGCTCCCCGTCGCCGCGCCGTCGCACAGGGTCAGAAATCGGAGCAGCTGCGCGGTCGAGGCCGCTCAGCGTCTCGACCCTGCCAGATCGAGGTTGCCCTCGTGTCTTTGTGCTTCGCGACCCATCCCTTCGGCATTCCTACGGCAGCGTGGCCCTCGGAAGAGTCTTGTGTCCTCTCGCGTGTCCTCTCCAATCAACCTCGACTGCATCAGGAAAGGCAGTGCCTCGTCTCATCGTCTTCGAAAGCGGTCAGTGCTGCTCGCAGCGTCTGCCAGACGGCAGTCAGCAAATTGGCCATGGCAGTTGCTCTAGTGCCAGTCACTGCGAGACAAGCCTCTGCCCCAACTCGACGGGGGAACCACCCTGGGCGGTAAAGAATTCGAACTGGACGACGGATGGACGTTCGGGTTACAGGCATTGAGATCATCTTCTGGCATATGATGAAGATCGGAAAGAAACTGGACTTAAGCATGCCCTACGACCCAAAAGCTCCGAGTTTGACACATCAGCGTGTGGAGAGTTGATGGCCAAAGCCGGCACACCGCACGAGTATGAAGGAATCTTAGCCCCGACCCCAGGCAGTTGCACCAGCGGCGGCCGCAGCCAAAGCAAGTCGACGGTCGAGTCGACGGGGACTGAGCCCGAGGCTGGACACCGAGGGGGGGGGCAGCGAGGGTCATAGGCGCGACGTTTTTGATTCACACGGTGCGCCACCCGGTTCGGTACTCGTCGAGTGCTCTGTTTTCGTCGAGTGGTACTCGTCGAGTGCTACGCTGGTGGGCACCAGCAGCAGCAACGCCGCCCCCCAAGCCTACCACTACGGGGGCGCCCCCAGACACGTGCTGGCGCGGGGCGTCGCGCGCTAACGGGTGGCCTTGTACAGCCAGAACGACGCAGCAATGGTTCAGCGATTGGGTGGGATTATTCCCGCAATTGTTTATGTTGTATATACCTATATATGTATATATATATATATATATGGATGTGTACGTGTGTGTATATATATATATATGTATTGCACCACGGCTGGTGTTCTGGACACGGAGTCGGGGGCCTCCCCATGCACACACGTGAAACCAAGTGGTCTGTCTGCGCCGCCCATGTGCGTTTGCTTGGACGTGGCCTTCGGACACACCAGGCCGCCGAGTGCGCACCCACAGGCGCCGCGACACCCTGCGATGTTGCCGCGCCCTTCGAGGCCCCTGGGGCGCCGCGGCGCCTTCTGGACCCGGTCGCCCGCGATGAGGGAGAGGCCAAGAGTTTGCACGCCCGAAATGGGTACTGAAAAAATGGGTACGATCCCCAACAGCAGTTCTTGTTCATTCTGAACAGGACGCGCTGTCCACGCCGCCGCGGCCTGTGTCCATTCGAGACAGGAGGCCGCCTGCCCAACAGCGGCCGCTGTTGGTTTGGGACAACATTTGTTGTTGGGCATTGTACCCATTCTTTCGGTACCCATTTCGGGTGTCCAAAAAGAGGGGTTGGATTGAACGGTGTGAAGGACAGACGCGCAAGTATCAGCGCAGCTACACTGTTGAACGCGAAGGTGAACATCGCGAGTCCAAGACACACGATGTCGCGTCGGCCTGGGCGCGCGAGATCTGCAATGAAGACCTCGCGTCAGGGCACTGGCGGTCGACGTGCCTTTCATGGCGGACCCGCTCGCATGTGGCAGCGCGAGAATCACGTGGATCCCGAAGCGAAGGTTCGTCACATCGAAGATGAGCGAGCAGAGTGCCAGACAGAATTGGAGCAAGAGTCCGCGACGCGGACTTGGAACCAGCTGCAATCGCGCTTTGACTAGGGCTAGCCCCGAAAACCGCCACTTGGGCGTGAAGAGAGTTGTTTGATCCGACGTCGCCCCAGCAACGGTGGGATCACACTTGTCGCCCGCGCTCACAGCCTCGCCCGCACGCACGCCACGAACACGAACCCGAAACCTGTTTCCAGCGGGGGGTCTCCGTTTCATTTCGACATCACCCCTCAATAGAGAGTTTGCAGAGAAGTATATGATATTGCGGCAGTTTACAAGAATGAGTGAGTATGTTCCACGGGTTGTGTCTCGCGGCTTGAGACAAGGGGGAGGAGGAGGAGGAGGAGGAGGAGGAGGAGGAGGAGGAGGAGGAGGAGCATCAGGAGGTAAGGAAGGGAAAGGAGGAGGAGGAGGAGGAGGAGGAGGAGGCTAAGTGGAGGCGAGGGCGAGGAAAAGGCAGGGGGGATCCCCTGGTGCTCTTCAGGCGGAGCGAGCTTGGCCCCGAGCACCTCGAGCGGGCGCGCATGGTAGACCCCTGGCTCTTCGAGGCCGGCCAGGGGCCGGGGCCAGGGACTGAGGGGAGGAATGGTGAGGGGGGGGGGCCAGACTAAAACAGGGCTAGGATCGGGATAAATCGCTCCAGAGCGTTCCGGAGCGCTCTCAGAGCGTTCCGGAACGCTCTGGAGCGGCCGCGGCGCCCAATACATCCTCCAAACCCGCCGATTCTCAGAGATTTCGAGTTATCCCGATCCGATTTTGTCCCGATCTTCGCGTCGTTTTACAGACCATCGGCCAGATCTTGGAACATCCGCCCCTAGTCTCGATCCTCTAGCCTCGATCCTCGAACCTTGCTCCTCATGTGTCCTTCCTCCGCTGCTCTCGGGGGGGGAGGTCAGCTGGCGCCGCGGGGAGAAGGGCACGGCGCGCGTGTTGGCTGCGATCTCGGCCTCTCCCGGGCCCTGGGGCCATCGCGAGCAGCTCACGACGAAAATTTGGCCCCGGGGGGGAGTCGAGAGCTCCAGGGGGGGCCCTCGAGTTGGTAATCCCCAAACGTGGTGGTGACAACACCTGGCGGTGAGTCTCGGGCGATTTGGTGTCACCACCCGGTTTGGGGACTCGTGCGGTTTTCCGAGGATGTCCCAGACACTGGTGGGTCCAGGAGTCACAAAACCCGGTGGTGACCCCGCGTCCCCAAACCCAGCGGTGACCTTTTTGGGGATTCCAGGTCGCCACCTGGTATCTCACCACCTGGTTTGGGGGTTCCCAATCGAGGCCCTCGCTGTGAAGCGGAAGCATGACGTCGGATGTTTGGGGGCAGGGGCCAGGGGAGAGGGACGAGGAGAGGAGGGAGAACCGACAGAAGAGGACGAGGAGGAGGAGGAGCAAGAGAAGTCAAAGAACGAAGAGGGCAGATGGGGCAGTGCCAGCTTCTAGGGAGGGGAAAAGACACCAACAAACCGCGCAGGGGTGACCGTTCTAGAGAAGGCGGGAGCGATGGGGTATGTAGAAAGGGGAAGGTGAAGAGGCAGGAGGCTAAAGGGGGATGACTGAACCCCTCCACATCCATCCTTCCACCCTCCTGCAGGCCTTCCTCCCCCCCATTCCCTCCTCTCCCTCGTCTTTCCCTCCCTACCCCTCCTCTTGAGCAAAACTCCTCGAGCAGCGGCAGGAGGATTGGCAGCAGTGGCGGCGCCTGCGGCTGCTGCCGTCCTGGAGCCCACTGCCTCTCTGGAGGGCCGCGGCTCGCGGGATTGCTCGAGCACGCGGGGTCGGTGTGCGATCAAAAGTGCCGGACCGCGTTGCCTTAGCCGTGGTGCGGTGTCGTCGTGTGCTGTGCTGTGCCGCGCCTATGGAGAGGGGCAGTGCCGCGTCCGTACAGTGGAGGCCCATGCCAAGACACACCTTGCTTGCCTCCAGGGTGCCCTGGGTTTCTTGGGTTTCGATGGTTTTGCGAACGCAGTGACGTTCTCACACCAAAAGCCCGTGGACTCCCCAGGGTCTCGGGGTTGGGCTTCCTGTGGAAGGTTGGCCAGAGGGTGGCGGCCGAGCTTCGCCTGGTGGCCAGCGAGGTCGGTCCCCCGCCCGCCCGCCTCGCGGTGGGGTCGTTGGGGGCGTGAGCTGGCTGGGCGGTTGATGGGAGGCACTGCGCCCGCGTGCCAACAGAGGCGCGCAGTCACGCCCCAGGGCCATGGGGGGGCAATATCCTTCTCCCTCCCCGCCGCCTCTATCCTTGCTCTTTCCATGATCCTCCTTTCGCCCCCTCCTCCTTTCTGCCCCCTCCTCCTTGCCGCCTCTCTTCCAGTTCCTCCCTCTTGCCTTCCTCCTCGTTCATCACCCCCATGCCTCCTCATTAACTTTCCTGTCCCCCTCCTTTGTCTCCTTGCTCCATTCATCACCCCTCCTCCACAGACCCAGACTGCGACCAAGCAACGACACTGCTGGCGAAGCGGCGTAGACCAAGAAGGGACGATGAAGCATCGAAGCAGTGAAGCAGTGCAGGCTCAGTTCCAGCAGCTTGCTTGTGAGACGCTTTTGTTCAGTCTCTCCCCACGCACTGCGGGGTGACCTCGTCCCTTTTTCTTCGCTGCGCTGTGAATGTATAGATAGATCTGTATAGATGCACATGCGAGTATTATCCATGATCCGCATCATGTTTTCTCTTCCCATCCCCGCTTCGGTCCCTCAGCCCTCCAGCAACAAGTTTGTCTTAGATGAGCAGGAACAGGATTTGTCTGTGCGCACGGGTCCATTTCTCGAGATTTGGATCCTGGGCTATTGCCCAAAAATCAGGCGTGGGGGGTTGGCGAAGCTTTTTTCCATTGTAGAGCCAACAAACATTTCCACATTCGTGTTTGGATCGTTGGCAGGACGATGTGTCGCACCCCCGCGCGTGTTTGACATGGTCAGGTTGCGTACGACAAATGCGTTTTAACCGAAACGGTGTTGGCTTCATCATGGGCGGGAAATGGTGCCGGCCCGCACATGGTAGCGAAGCAGTAGAACGGAGAAGGCGGTACTCGAATGAAGAGGGCCACCGCCTTGCGCGATTCGCCATGCAGCACGAATGTAGTTCTTGTGCGCCAGCCCAGTGCTTAATTCATGGCTTCACCAACCCGCGCACGTCAAACTTCACGGCGGCAGCAGTCACAAGTGACACGGCGACGGCCGCCACTGCAGCGCCTTGCTGGGTACACGGGGATCGGCAACCCCCGCGCGTGCCAACCGCCGCCGACGACAGCCTGACGGCCGAGATCTGGGAGCTCCGGGCTCCAGCTCTGCCCCTCTTGTTCTTCCCCCCCCTCCTAGCCCCCTCCTTGTCCGCCAAGAGGGCCGCTTGCTGAAGCACCGTTCCCCCAATGTGAACGTGCGCTTCTTGCGGGGGCTAGGCAGGGGGGCTTGAGGGGGCGAATCGCGGCTCAAGAACACCGACCCAGCCCCACCCTTGGCGTGCGCAAACGACGAACGCGCCGACGACGACGACGACGACGACCGACGACCGACGACGACGACGACGACCAACGACCAACAATGACGACCGACGAACGACGAACGACGACCGACGACCGACGACCACGACGACGACCGACGACGACGACGACAACGACGACGACGACGACGACGGCGACGTCGACGGCGATGGTGACGACGGCAATGGCGACGGCGGCGACGGTAACGATCGTACGTTTTGGGGGGGGGCCTGGCTGGCGCTCGCTGGTGCCAGTGCCGGTGCTCGCAGGAGTCCTGCCGACGCTTTGAGGCCTTGCGCAGGTGATCGAATCTCAGACCCTTGTCGTGTTCGCAGGCATAGCGTGGCGTTCGCGCGCATGCTATGGCGATCGCAGCGCACCCACGCGCCGACGTGCCCCCACACCCCGCACAAGCGTTGCCGTTGCCCGCCCCCCCCCCCCCCGGTAACGACTGTCACGCGGAAGTAGCAAAAATCTACCTCCTCGCCAGCTCTGGATGGCTTGAGTGGTGAGGCGGGCAGGGCGCAGGGCCCACATGTTGGCCCATGCTCCTGTTCCTTGCAGTTGCACGACAGGTCATCCGCTGGTCCCCTTCCTCGCCTCCAGGGAGCCCGCGATGGACGGACGCGCCCAACCACGCACAGGAACACCGCCCCCCCAATCCGCGAGACCGCGGCCGCGTGATACGAACGTCCGCGCAATGCGCACTCATCGAAACCCAAGTGGACTCGTGTACGTGTGCGTCCCTTGTCGCGCTCCCTACAGTCGGGGCCCTGAAGAAGGAACCCTTTCCGTTTTCGAGGGGCTCGGTGTTCCTTGACTGTTACACCGTTTGCGCTGGGCTTCCCACGGGACATCGAAGTTCAACTTGTGGGGAAAAGGGGCCTCGTCCCTTATTTAGGGTTCCTTAGGTCAACGCCCCGACTGTACGGCAGGTTCGCGTCGTGTCGACCGGCGGCGACCCCGCCGCCGACGTTCAACGTTGAACGCCGACGGCGGCCCAGAATCGGTCGATGTTGAACGATCGGACGTTGCGGAGACGGCCGATCGTTCAAGGTTGAACGATCCAGCGCGGTGTCAGGAACCAACGCCAGGGTCGACACGGCACGGCACGGACCTGCTGTACCCTCCCTCTCCCCCCGCCCCCCCTCTCCCGCGAGGCCCTGGGGTACGAGCCCCTGCGCCCGCCCGCGGGCGGCGAGGCCGCCGTCCCGCGGAGCCCCGGCCCCTTCTGCAGCTGGGTGCCCGAGCTGCTGCCAGGCCCGCCGCCCGCCCGCCATGCGGCGACCTCCTCCTCCTCCTCCTCCTCGTCCTCCTCCTCCTCCTCCTCTTCCTCCTCCTCCTCCTCCTCTTCCTCTTCCTCCTCCTCGTCCTGTCCTGTCCTGTCCTGTTCTATATGTCTGTCTGCCGCCCTGAGTGTCTGCCTGCCTGCCTGCCTGCCTGTCTGTATGTCATTATGTCCGTCCGTCCGTCCGTCCGTCGTCGTCTGTCGGGTTGCCCTGGCATTGCGCACCCGCCAGGGTCCGAGCTTCGCTGCGGCTTGGCTCCCGGACGCGTCGGCATGCCGCTCTCTCCCTCGTCGGCGGCCCCGACGAGGTTTGGGGGAGAGGGTGCCGCAAGGCATGAGGGAGCAAACCCGACCAGGGGTGGACCCAAACGGTATTTTGGCGATTTCGTGGGGTGTTTTCGTTTCGATGTCGTTTTGCGGAAAGGCGGATTGAAGACAAAACGAGGGAAAATGAAAGCAGAACGAAAACGTAAAACACCGTTTAGATTCAGCCCTGAACCCGGCCTGTCTGTCTGATGTTCCGGGGCGGGGGGGGGGCTGAGCTCAGAAAAAAGGTTGCTGCACCGCCAACCGAACCTGCAGGGCGGGCCCTTTTCCATTGGAGGGGGTCGCCCCGATCTTCTCCACAGGCCATTGTCCGTTGGCTTCTCTGGAGCTCCGCGCGCGCCCTCCTCTTCCTCCTCTTCCTCATCCGCCGCCTTTGGAAGAGGCTCCAACGGGAGGCTCCTATGCTTTGTGCCGATGACGTCGACGTTGATGATAATGCTGATGTTGTTGCTGCTGCTGCTGCTGAGGAGGAGGAGGATGATGTTGCTGTTGATGCTGATGCTGATGATGGTGGTGGTGATGCTGATACGAATGTTAATGATAAACATAATGATGATAATAATAATCATATCAGCCAGCGTTGACTCAAAATAGATAGGAGGACAGGAGGAGGACAAGAGGAGGATGGGAAAAGGACGAAAGGACGACGGGAGGAGAACGGGAGGAGAAAAATCAAGCAAGCGTAAGCAAGCATGCGGAAGCAAGCAAGCGCAAGCGAGCGATCACAAGCAAGCCAGCGCAAGCGAGCAATAACAAGCAAGCAAGAGCAAGCAAGCGAGAGCAAGCACGCAAGAGCAAGCAAGCAAGTGCCATTGGAAATAGGGGGTGGCCATTGGAAAAAGGGGGGGCATTGGAAAAAGGGGGGGTCCTGAAGACCAATTGCTTATGATGAGCCAGGACTCCTATAGGGCAACCCTATTTGGAGAACAAGAATGGCAATACTAATAGTAATAGTGGTCCTAATACTAGTAATGACAATAATAATAGCAATACTAATAATAAGTATGATGATGCTGATGATGATGCTGATGATGGTTGTGGTGGTTAAGATGATGATGATGATGATGATGATGATGATGATGATGATGATGATGATGATGGCGATGATGGCGATGATGGTGATGATGATGATGATGATGATGATGGTGTGGATGATCATGATCATGCCTATGATGATGAAGATGATGATGATGATGATGATGATGATGACGATGATGACGATGATGACGATGAGCATGAAGATGGGGATGATGGTGGTGGTGGTGATGATGAAAAGTATGACGAATATGATGGCGACGCTGATGCTTATGCTGCTGATGGTGATGTCGACGATGATGATGAGGAGGAGGATGAGGATGATGAGGATGCTGATGACGGTGATGAGGATGATGAGGGTGATGGTGATGGTGAGGGTGATGATGGTGATGGTGATGATGGTTATGATGATGATCATGATCATGATCATGATGATGATGCTGATGCTGATGCTGGTGATGGTGATGGTGATGGTGATGGTTGTGGTGGTGGTGAAAATGATGATGGTCATGATGGTGAGCATGATGACGATGATGATGATGACGACGAGGATGATGATGATAGTGATGCTGATGATGATGATGATGATGATGATGATGATGATGATGATGATGATGATGATGATGATGACGATGACGATGATGATGATAGAACTCGTTTGGGCCGTCTCGGGGCTGTCCTGGCCTCCTGTGAAGCAGTCTTGGGGGTCCCTGGGAGCCGTCTTGGGGCCTTCTTACGCCAGCTTGGGGCTCTCTCGGGCCGTCGTGGGGCCATCTTGGTCGCATGGTCGGTGTCTGGGGGCCGTCTTGGCGCCGTCTTGGGCCGTCGAAGGGTCTTCTAAGGCCGCCTTGGGTCCCACGAGAGGCCGTCTTGAAGCAGTCTCAGATGCCTCTTGGGCCATCGTGGAGTCCTCTTGGGCCGTCCTGAGCTGACGACAGCCCGGAAAGGCGAGAGAACGAGCATCATTCAAAACCCGAAGGGATTCCATGATTGTGGCTTCGTCTGTCTGACCCTGTTGGAGGTCCTCCTGTGGCCATTTTGGGCCCTCTTAGAGGCAGTGAAGACCGCAGATCTTCGACCACCACACCAAACCCGATATTGACAACCGCTGACTGCGGGTCCTAACGGAGGTCGAGGATTCTGCGCCTTTCCCTGCGAGTTCGTGTCTGCAGTGCAGCTCTAGGCGTCCCATTCCCAAAGTCGGCGACCAAACGTCCACGTTGAGAGGAGAAAATTTGATTTCGGAATGATTGCTCTTGATGGTCAGGGGGGAAAGCCCGCTCAGACTGGCCATCGGGGCGGTGGCTGGCAGAGCTGGGGGGTCCCTACTCATCACGAGCAAGGATGGGTCTGAGTTGGAGCAGGAGCAAAATCTTGAGCACGAGCGGGAGCAGTAGGGTCAGGAGTAGGAGCAGTAGGATGCAGAAGAGGAGGAGCAGGAGCACACGAGAGGAGGAGGAGGCCGAGGAAGGGGAGGAGCTAAGAGGAGGTGGACGGTGACGAGAGAGGAGGAGGCCGAGGAGCGGGAGGAGGAGCAGCAGCGGCAGCAGCTGGAGCAGGAACAGCCGCTGAGGAGGAGAAGGAGCAGACAGGCGGGGCGCGCCTGGGGAGGCGATGTCGTGGTGATGGGCGTCAGCGGCGCCTCGGAAGCCCCCCTCGAGTCCGCGGAGCCAGGGGGGCCGCGCGGACCGGGCCCGTGCCCTCCTCCTCCCTCCTGATCTTCCTCCTCCTCCCCCTCCCTCCCTTCCTCCCTCCCTCCCTCCCTCCCTCCCTCCTCCTCCTCCTCCTCCTCCTCCTCCTCCTCCTCCTCCTCCTCCTCCACAATTACTCAATATGAATACTACTCTCCCTCTTCCCCCGAAGGCGGCCTGAAAGTAGCCGACCCCCCCCCGCGTACTGTCTTTTTACACACAGGATTCCCGAGAGTTGGGTTTTCGCCTGCATTTGTTTCAAAATGCTGCTCTCGCTGAGGCGCCGGCCTCATTTTCGGGCCCCGCTCGTTCCGAATCGTGCTCCCGCTGCAGCGCTGGCCTCATTTCCGTGCTTCCGCTCGTTCCGAATCGTGCTCCCGCTGCAGCGGTGGCATCATTTCCGCGCTTCCGCTCGTTTCGACTCGTGCTCCCTCTGCAGCGCTGGCGTCATTTCCCGTGCCATGCCACAGCACACGCGCACACACGCACGCACACACACACACACACACACACACACACACCCACCACCCACCCACCCACCCACCCACCCACCCACCCACCACCCACCCACCACCACCCCACCCACACCACCACCACCACCACCACACAACCACGCACACACGCACACACGCACGCACGCACGCACGCACGCACGCGCACCACCACCCACTACGCACGCGCGCGCGGAGCCACAGGTCCGCTACGACACGCGTCCGCGGATAGAGAAAATCAGCGCCATGGTAAGGGATGGGAGGGAGGGGTAGGACGTCAGATATGACGCGAGCGCACCTAGCTTGTCCTCCTCTTCCTCCTCCTCCTCCTCCTCCTCCTCCTCCTCCTCCTCCTCCTCCTCCTCCTCCTCCTCCTCCTCCCATCCCCATCCCCATCCCCATCCCAATCCTAGCCCCCACCCCCGCAGAGGAGGGGGAGTTGAGACAACGGCAGTTGGCCCTCGGGGGGGGGGGGGAGGCGTCGTCGCCGGGGCAGGGCGCAGCTCGGAAGGCTGGTGCGACGGGGGCCCGAGGAGGGGTCCGGGGACCGATTTTAAGCCGCCGTCGTCTCAGCTCGCCCTGCTCCGATCCCCAGCCCTCAGCATCGTTGATCCGATTCCCATCCCCATCCCCATCCCCTCCGAGACCCTCACCAAACTACCACCCCAGTTGGGGATACACCCCTCGGAACCCGAAGGGAACGACCTGTATCCCCATCTAGGGGGGTAAATCGGCCAGTGGGGCCCAGGCCACGCCGCTGGGGATGGGGATCGGTTAGACGATACTCACTGCTCCGATCCCCAGCCCCGTCACCGGGGCCCAGTCTTCTCCGCCTCTGCCTCCTCGGGCTGGCTGGCCCTCCTCCCTCCTGGGGGCCGGGCGCCGTCCGAGGGGTGCCTCACGCTTGGGTGGTGCACGGCCGCGTTGCTCCGGGGCGGCAGCTCCCAGACCGGGTGGCGATGCTTCACCTCGAGGAGGTTTGCCTCGGGCCTCGGGAGTGGCCAGAGCGTTCTAAGACGTTCCTTCCAGGGGCCAGGCTCCTCTGGTGGCCCTGGGGGGGTCGCCAGGGCTCCGTCGCAGAGTCTCTCGCGCGCCTGGGGGCCGGCTCCGGGCCTTCGAGGCCGAGGGCAAGAGTGCCCCAGGATGGAAATCGGTGTTGGCAGGGGTTCGAGCGCTCCCAGGGGCCGACGATTTGAAAAACCGAGTTCCTCTGGGAGGGAGGGAGGGAGGGAGGGAGGGAGTGAGGAGGCGCGAGCAGGAGGAGGAGGAGGAGGAGGAGGAGGACGAAGAGGAGGAGTAGAAGGACGAGGAAGGACCAGGGATCAGGTAGGAGAGAGGGAGGAAGGGAGAGAGGGCAAGGAGAAGGGAGGAGCTCTGCGGGGATGGGGGAGAGGGAGGAGCGAGGACAAGGAGGGGGTAGAGAAAGGAGGAGTGAGGAGGGAAGCCGTTTGGGTTTGACGATGCTGTTGATGACATTTGCGTCGGTGTCGATGGCTTGATATCAAGGTGGTCCTTGGATACGGTTCCATTTCTGGTACGACTGTCCGGCCGTGTCTCGCTCCCGATCACCAGCCTGGCCACAACGCTGATTTCTAGAGAGTTTCGATATATGGGCACAGTTTGTTATACAACTGACTATTCGAGACCTGTGAATATCATCGTGTAGCGAGCCTTCTGGAGCTCGCGAGTGCATCAAACTACCGCCCAAAGGCAGCTCAAGGGGGCCCTTCGGGAGGAAGAGAAGGGTAAGGACGGTGGAGGATGTGGGATTGGTACGCGCTCCCAGCAGCACGAGGAGATCGAGGACGAGAACTGCAGGCCATCAGAGCCCAGGCGCCGGTTCCGCCGCCGCTCGTGCTTGCTTCTGTTTGCGGGGCGTCTCAGGCCAAGGCCCTTCGCCCAGGCACTACAGTGGACCACCAGAATAAGGGTGCAGTACTTCATCAAGGCTGTCCTTGCATCTTTGCCCGTTCGGCCCATGATCGGCATATGTTGTTCGCCAGCTCCTGCACCCCTGAACCGGTGGTCGCGGAGTGGAGCGAGCCACCAACTCGTGGCGTCTTGGCAAAGCGGCATCCGAAAGTTGAGATGGATTTCGCGAGGACACGACGAGGTTTCAGCATTGCCGCAACGTGGGTTCGTGCTGACTTATTGCGTGCGGAACGCGGCGTTCGCACGTATATTTGTACGCATGCGGGCAGTATTCTTCCTCCTCCTCCGTCTGGTAGCGTCACGAACGGTCTCCCACTTCCAGGCATGTGCGCACAGGAGTACCATGAGAGGGTTCCTGGATGTTGCGCCATGCACCCATGGAGGAGACCAGGCTTTTTGGGTATCATCGCGGTCTGGTCGGTCAAATCCGATTGATTCGATTCGGTTCGCGGACCAGTTCTCGGGTCTTGGGTCGGTTTCGTTCGTGACCATTCCAAATCCGACGACGTGGGAAGCACTCCAGCTCGTCAGGAAATCGTCACTTGAATTCTCGGCCCTATGACCTGTTGCGGCATTAAATGATTCCTCAAGTCAGAACGATGCGGGTCCCTGGGCCCGAAACGGCCGAACAAAGCCGCCCGGCCATGTCCTGAGAGTCATACAAGTCGCGACCTGAAGTATCGGCCAGATTATTTGTTGCGGCATTACACGAGCCCTCGAGTCCGATCGATATTTACGTGTCACCGAGCCCGACACGGGCGAGCGAAGTCCCGCCGTGTTGTTCGTGACGCCCAGAGTGCGGGGCGGAGGCATCGGCTCTAAAACAACAGCAGACAAAAAAAACGACAAAACCAGCGCACTTACAACCATCCGTGTACCCATACCTGCGGCAACTGCTGCTTCAGCCGCCGGCCACCAGGTTTAGTCTACAGCGCCGGTTTTAATACATGCTCCGCGGGGGGACCACGTATTAGAAATAAAGGGTTGATCAATGAATACAAGGATGAGTTTACGCATTAATTCATTCATAACTGAATCATGTATTAAAGATCCTATATTTCAAAAATCCAATGTATTAAAAACTGCCCTGTACCCTTTGTGCCAAGACTTGTTTGTCATCCCAAGTTGATCTTTGACGGCTCCGGTGCCGAGACGCCGTGAAGGGCCGCCAGCGCGGCCTGTCGCGAGTCGCCAGAGGCCTGGGTATGGGCCCCCTCGGCTCCGTTCTCGCTTCGCTCTGCCTGGCCCTTCTCACAGGCAGCCAGCCTGTACGGACCACCTCAAGCACACAGCCTTGTCTCTGGACGTCTCCGCTGCGGCGGAAGAAGACCGCACGGCTCAAGTGCGATTTCAGCACGTGCGATTGAAAGTCCACGCGTCATACCACAGACAATGTGTGTGCTGCTTCCGTCTCGCACCTGGGCCGAGGTTTCGTGATCGCAGCTTGTCGTATCGTACTTGAGCCCAGTGCCCTATTGCACTCTATCGCGCTCCTCGGGCGTGCTGAAAAGACCGCGGCCCTACAGCAGCGGCGCGCGCGTCTGGGGCCGGGTCTCCTCCGTCGTGGAGGGCGGCGCCGCGGCCGTGGTGGACAGGCTCGACCAGGCGCCCCCGGGGGCCGCAGTCGGCGGGCGGCCTTTCGCGCAGCGAGGGTTTTCCCGTGTCGTTCGTGTCCTCATCGTCGCAGCTCCTCCTCCCAGGCAGGCCATCTCGCAACGTCGGGCCGGCGGCCTTCTTCCTCCACAACGTCGTCGTCGTGGTCATGCCGTCCCTGTATGTACCTCCTCGGCTTCCTCTGTCGGTTTACCATCCAAGGGAGAGGCCCAGTGGCCAGGGGGGCCAGGAATACCCATACGGACCCTCTAGAGATGGTCACGAGTCGACAGCAGTTGTTTGTCAGCTTCTGGAGAGATCATGAGGAGTCACCAGGGGCCCGTCCGATCGACGGAGTAACTAGTTGCACCTCCTGGCGCCCTACACGACATCATCGCCGCCCTAGTGCCCCCACTGCCGCCCGCGTAGTGTTTCTCGGGTATAGCCAGGACCCCAGGTAAGGGGACCCGGTTAGTGGTAGGGCCCCGGAGCCCCGAAACTGGCCAGAATCATTAAACCAGGTTTGCCGTAGCTGGTTTTTCTTTTTCGGGTGACGGCAGCTCCGCGTAGTAGAACGGGGCGGGGGGGGGAACGTCCTTCAGTGCACAGCACTGAACCAGGTCCCACTAAACTCAGGAGGGGGAAAAAAAAAACAGACACATAATCGTCCACTCCCAGGATAATGGGAAAATATGGGAAGTGGGGGGGAAGACAGAAGCCCAGAAAATATGGGAAAATATGGGGAATCCTTTGATTTGTGTGTGTTTATTTGTGTGTGTCCCAGGGCCCCTTCATGAGCCCAGTTCTGCCAACGCCCGAGTTGCGTTCCCTCGACCTCCCCGTCTCGTGCGGTCCGCTGTTAGACCTTCCCTCCGCCGCTGCCGCTGTGGCCCCGATCCCCCCCTGACGCGACCAGCAGGCGCGCGCACACCCTCTGCCCACGTGGGCCCCCTGCGGGTCTCTCCGCCGCCTCCGTGTGGCCTGCGTCCTCGTCCAGCTGCGCGCGTCCTGGCTTTCATCAGGAGGGAGAAAAACACACAGACACAAAATTCATCGTCGACTCCCAGAAAATATGGGAAAGTATGGGAAGTGGGGGGGAAGACAGAAACCAAGAAAAGATGGGAAAATGTGGGGAATCCTGTTAATTGTGTGTATTTATTTGCGTGTCCCAGGGCCCCTTAATTTTGATGTGTAGGCCACAGCGCCGAAAATGGTTGATTTTTGAATCGCAAAGGGTGTTCGATGCTGCAGCCCCCCTCCCCCCTCCCCCTGGAGCTCCCGGTTGGCAGGAAACTCTACGCGGCCCCCGGTTCGCCTTGGCCGTCTCTTCTTCCTCCTCCTCCTCCTCCTCCTCCTCCTCTTCCTCCTCCTCCTCCTCCTGCCTCCTCCTCCTCCTCCTCCTCCTGCTCCTCCTCCTGCTCCTCCTCCCCTACTCTTCTTCCTCCGCGACGGCGGCGGCGGCGGAATAGTGGTTTGAGGAGTATTGATGGGCGTCGTCAACCCGCAACTCGCCCCTCGTAGAAATAATGGGCTGCCCGTGATTGGGGGGGGTGAAGCACCCTTTGCGGTGACCTCGCCGCTGGTTCACCCGTCAGGCCGTCGAAAGGTTGCCGGGGCGATCTGAGTTTGCCGAACGTCTATAAAGAAAGAGGCGGAGGAGAGCACTTGACCAGATGACCCATGCACCAGACCTCGTTGCCACAGCTTCTCCCGAAAATTAGAGATGAGGAGGAGGAGGAGGAGGAGGACAAGCATGAGGAGGAGAAGACGGGAGGAGGAGGAGGAGGAGGAGGAGGAGAAGGAGGAGGAGAAGAAGAAAAAGAAGAAGGGAGGAGGAGGAGGAGAAGGAATGATACACATAACAACTAGAGGACGAGGGGAGGGGGGAGATGGAGCAGGAGGTGGAGGAGGGATGAGGCAGGGTGAGGAGGGGGGGGGAAGAGGCCAGGGGCAGAGAAGGGGGGTAAGAGGAGCAGGGAGACATGGGAGGGCGAGAAGGAGCTGCAACAATAGGCCGAGGACTTGGCTACCTCTGCGGCCCGTGGGAGAGCGATAGCGGGGGGGGTCAGCGTGGCGGTTGCCCAGGCTGATAGTGGTCCAGAATTTAGGCATGGGTGGTTTTTGTGCGGAATCGGGGTGACCGATTCTTTGTATGTGTTGTCCGTTCTGTTCCCATCGATCACCCACCAGTTGTTCTTCGTTTACATCAAGATGGCACGTCCCATATGTTATGGTATCTTGCTTGTCTGGGGCGGTGGAGGTGTCGTTCATCCTCCCCGAACCTTCCTGATCCTGATTGCCAACTGAGCGCTCCAGCTTCATCATCACTATCATCCTCTCTCTCTCTCTCTCTCTCTCTCTCCCCCCCTCCCTTTCTCTCTCGCTCTCTCTCTCTCTCTCTCGCCCTCCCTTTCTCTCTCGCCCTCTCTCTCTCTCTCTCTTTCTCTCGCTCTCTCTCTCTCTTACTCTTTCTGTTATGTTCGTGGTACTGTCTTTATGTTCCTCCGCCTGTCCCGCATGTTATCTTCTATCCCAGATTGACCCGAGCTGGTATTTAATCTGCGGGTTCCAATCGGATCGTTCTCGGTCCTTCAGGAACGGTGCTCCCGCTGCAATGTTGACCACATGTCGGTATCGGCATGTTGCTCCCGTCGCTCAGAATGGCGCTCTCGTCCCAGCGCGGGTTACACTGCTTGATGCGAGTCTTTCTTCGTCGTTGCCGTCCCCATTCGCTCGCTTCCCCCGCCGTCCCTTGACCATCCTGCATCTCCATCTCTTGCTCACCTGCCTCCTCCACCTTCATCCGCGTTCCCCTCCTTCTCGCCCTCCAGTGTACGAGTGCCCGCGCTCCAGAAT
>CAUYUJ010014751.1:286202-288702 GCA_963575745.1 Prorocentrum cordatum | reverse complement strand
TACCCACCCCCATCCCGTATGGCCCATCCTGTCCACTCCGCGGCAGCTCCTCGCTCCAGACGAGGCTAGGACGAGGATAAATCTGCCCCAGAGCGTTCCGCAACGCTCTCAGAGCGTTCCGGAACGCTCTCAGAAAGCCGCAGCGCCCAGACATTTTCTAGAGCTGCCCGAACTCAGAGATTCGTAATCCTCTCTTTCGTCCTCTTAGTGTCGTCCCTTGCTCGTCTCGCACTGCCCTTTTTAGAATTTCTGTCATCCAGCCATCGCCGGCAAAGTTTTGCTAGTGTTCCTCGGGAGGCGCTATGGGCCAGACGATCATGAGCGCATCAATAGCTCGAATATCCGTATCGGCCCTGCCCGTGGGTCTAGAGCCTAGGCAGGCCTCTGTGGGCCAGTTCCCCACGCGTGCTCGTCATACTCACTTGTGAGCGATAGCCGTGCTGGAACGCTACTGGTAGATCTAGCACGTGTTGAACAGGAGACCTCTCCAGCTGCCCAGACATCGCTCGCTCGCTCTTCCTCCTCCTCCTTCTCCGCCCTCCTCCTCCTCCTCCTCCTCCTCCTCCTCCTCCTCCTCCTCCTGCTCGCGACCTGTTCCCCAAGAGCTGAGCTCAGCCTTTTTATCACTAGGTGATGGCGGAAATCCGGGAAATCCTCCTCCCTCCTCCTCCGCCTCCTCCTCCTCCTCCTCCTCATCCTCCTCCCCCTCCTCCTCCTCCTCCTCTCCCCTCCTCCCTCCTCCTCCTCCTCCTTTCCCTCCTCCTTCTCCTCCTCCTCCTCTTCTCCTCCTCCTCCTCATCATCACCATCATCATCATCCTCCCTCCTTGTCTCGCAGATCCATCGGTTGAATGATTCCCCTCGGCGCCTGCTCTCCGCCGACTGGCAGAGCGTCGGGTTCAGAATGGCCAGGCAGGGGACCAGCATGCCTCCTCCTCCTTCAGGAGGGAAAGAAACACGCAGACACAATTAATCGTCGACTCCCAGGAAGATCTGGGAAAATGTGGGAAGTGGGGGGGAAGACGAAAACCCAGAAAATGTTGGAAAATATGGGGAAGCCTGTTACTTGTGTCGGTTTATTGAATCGCTTCGCTCATTCCGCCGGCCCGTGATATGGCATCGCTGGTTTTTGTCTGTGTGTTCGTTGCCCATGTTGCGCTCTTGGGGGCGGGTGTCGTTCGGACGCGTTGCGTGGGGAGTTTTGATGGTGAAGCAGTTCCCTGGGGGTCGTCTCTCGATGGGGCGAAATAGAGTCGTCGTCAAGATGCTTCTTTGGGGGGCCTCTTGGGGTCTGTTGAGAGGCCGTTCGGGGGCGCCTGGGAGACATGTTTGAAGCCTTCTGGGGCTTCTTTTGGGCCTCCTGGGAGTCTCCTGGGGCCTCTTGGCGACATCTTGGGGCCTCTTGGAGGCCTCTTGGGGCCTCTTTGGGACCTCCTGGGCGCCTTCTGGGACGGAGGGCTCCATTTTTGAGTTCTCGGTATCCCTCCTGAGTCCCTCTTGGGCCCGTCTTGGGGCCTCTTGGTCCGTCTTGGGCGGCACTTGGGCCGTCTTGAGGGCTCTCTTGGGTCGTTTCGGCGCCGTCTTGGGAGCTTCGTGGGCCGTCTTGGAGCGGTCTTGGGGGCCTCTTGGGCCGTCTTGGAGCGTCCGGAAGCCGAAAAAGCCAGAACACAAAAAACATCGAAAAAACCAATGAAAATCAACGATTTTGGCCTCTTGGGGCTCTCTTCGGAGGCCTCTTGGAAGGCTCTTGGGGCGTCTTGGAGGCCTCTTGGGCTGTCTTGGGGGCCTTTTGGGCCGTCTTGGGGTCATCTTCGGCGTCTTCGAGCGCTCTTTGGGCGTCTCGGGGGCCTCTTGGGCAGTCTTGGGGGCCTCTTGGGGCACTCTGAGCGCGCTCTGGGGAGCCTGAGAGGCCGCACCCAGAAGGAAAACCATCTCTGAGTAGACTTGGTCGGGCGTTGGTCGGGGTACTTTTCGCCGGGGGACCCCCAGGGGCCGCCCCGCGCGCGCGAACTAGAAATACTGTTAATACTGTTAACCAGTTACCGGAGATCTTAGCACGCCCTGGCCCGTTGGGCCGGCGAATTTGTGTGTCCCTGGGCCCCTTCACTCCTGCCCCTCCCCACTCCACCTCACCTCATCCCCTCCCCCCCGTCAACCCCTCCCTCCCAGAGACGGCGTAGACAACGGGGCGGGCGGGGATATGACAGCAAGATCTGAGAGCGGATGAGCGCAAGGGGCGTGGGGTTGAGGAGGGAGGAGAAGAACGAGGAAGAGGAGGGGAGCGGAGGAGGATCACACAGGAGGGAGGGAGGAAGAGAGCGGGGGAGAGGGGGGAAGAGAGAAACAAAAATAACAAAAGGGGGTCATGTGCAGTCGTCGCGCGCACGCATCTCATGCCCCCAACGGGATTGTTGGGATTGGACTGCTCGTGCGCGCGTTTGCGACGCCCGTGTCCCAGCCCCCCCGCAATCCACGCACGCACACACGCAAACACGCACGCA
>CAUYUJ010014751.1:173702-281202 GCA_963575745.1 Prorocentrum cordatum | reverse complement strand
AAGAGAGAGAGATAGAGAACAAAAATATATATATATATATATATCTACATATGTATATATATACATATATATATAAATATCTATATATACACATACATCAGGGAGGATGGTGGGAGGCGCAGGAGGGTGAGGGGCAGCAGCAAGAGGAGGGAACATGGAGGAGGAGGAGGAGGAGGAGGAGGGGGAGGAGGAGGAGCAGCAGCAGCAGCAGCAGCATGCGAGGGTGGAGAAAGAGGAGCCGGAGAAAGAGCCTGAGGAGGAGGAGGGGGAGGAGGAGGAGGAGGAGGAGGAGGAGGAGGAGGAGGAGGAGGAGGAGGAGCAGCAGCACGGCGAGGAGGAGGAACCGGTCGGACTCGGCATTGCATCAGTTTGCGCGCGCCGTCCTGCCGAAGGCTCTCACCCCGAGAGCTCAGGTCGACCGCCACCCTCCCCAGCGAAGGGAGCCCCAGCCCTCGGACTCCCGGGCGGCGCCCAAGGCGCAGAGACGAGAGGGCGGCGGACGGCGCCCCAAGTAGCAGGAACGACAGTGCGCAAGGTAGGGGGAAATTTGCAGTCGGCCTTCGAAAAGGCAAATAACACCTGAGAAAACCCCAACCAGTGGATGATTTGAAAATCGGTACCATGGATCCTGAGATCGATTGTGAGATCGATAATGGGATCGATGGTGTAAACGATAGTGAGGACGATTGTAAGGTCGGTCGTGAGACCGAGAGTGAAATCGATTCAATGAGATCGATAGTGAGATCGATCGCGAGATCGGTCATGCGATCTCTAGTGAGATCGCTTGTGAGATTGATAGTGAGATCGATTGTGAGATCGATGGTGAGATCGATCGAGAAGTCGGTAATGAGATCGATGGTGAGACCGATCGATAAGAAGATCGACCAGGAACCCGGGAACCCGGGAACCTCGCCGCCCTCCGAACCCGGAACTGGGAACAGAACCGGGAACCCGGGAACCCGGGACTCCAGCCTGCCACCAAAATCGGCGGAGAATTTTCGCCAAATCCTTCAACATCCGCTAGGACCCCTTCAGTGCAAGCACTGATTGGGGAAAACGCCAAAAGTTATGTTTATTGCGTTTTTGCTTCTTCTTCTAAGGAGGGCAGGTGCCAGCAGGCCTGGAGGAGCCGATCGAAACTATCGGGAAGAATCGCTCGACCACAGAACTGCAAAGAGAGTTCCACACCAACACGACGAGAATGGCCAGCTGTATTGCACGTTGCGGGCTCTTCCTGAGCACGTGACGGCATGCTCACTACGCAGTGGCTACTCCACTCCATTTTCGGTGACTCCTGGTGTGCACGCCTCCGTCGGCAACGCATCACTCATCGTGCTGCTGGTGTCCGTCGTGCTGGCCTTCGTCATGCTGCTGGTGACCGTCGCGCTGGAAGGCGTAAGGGTCCCAGGATGAACGAAGACGGAGGAAGCTTCGAGCGCGGCTGGGGGGAGGCGCGCTCGATCCCGTGCGCTCCGATCCGCCCGGCCGCCGCGGCGCTCCGCTCAGGCTCAGCCGGCTCGGCGGGTACGCGCCCGCCCCGCGCTGGGACGCCGCTGCGGCGCACGATCGGCACGTGCGGCGGGAAAGGCTGGACTTGCGGCTGCCGTGCTCCGGCGGGATGACAGGCGCTGAGCCAGGGTCCACTGGAGGGCGAGGGGGGAGGAGGCCAGGTCGAAGGAGAAACAAAGTGCATGAACATCAGCTTTCGGAGCTCCGCGCGGGCTTCTCGGATCTGCGCTGGAGCCTCCTGGCGGCGCCTCCAGCGCCGCCCCTGGCGCGCTCCGCGCGCAGGGAGGAGGTTCCAGCGCCGATCCAAGAGATCCGCGCGGACCTCAAATTATATGTATTGAAGCACCCCGCAGTTGCGGATAAGAGGAAGGGGGCGGGCGCGGGGTGGGTCGCGGGTGGGTCGCGGAGCGGGTCGCGGCGTGGGTCTCGGCTGGGTCGCGGGCGGGTCGCGGCGTGGGTCGCGGGCGGGTCGCGGCGTGGGTCTCGGGCGGGTCGCGGGCGGGTCGCGGGCGGGTCGCGGGGTGGGTCGCGGCGTGGGTCGCGGGCGGGTCGCGGCGTGGGTCTCGGGCGGGTCGCGGGTGGGCGCGGAGTGGGTCGCGGCGTGGGTCGCGGGCGGGTCGCGGACGGGTCGCGGGTGGGACGAGGCGTGGGTCGCGGGCGGGTCGCGGGTGGACGCGGGCGGGACGCGGGCGGGTCGCGGGCGGGGGGGTGGGTCGCGGCGTGGGTCGCGGGCGGGTCGCGGGTGGGACGCGGGCGGGACGCGGGCGGGGTCGCGGGCGGGGGGTGGGTCGCGGGTGGGTCTCGGGTGGGTCGCGGGCGGGTCGCAGGTGGGTCGCGGCGTGGGTTGCGGGCGGGTCGGGTCGCGGGGCGGTCGCGGGGGGGTCGCGGGGTGGGTCGCGGGTCGGGTGGGACGCGGGCGGGGTCGGGTCGCGGGCGGGGGGGTGGGTCGCGGGTGGGTCTCGGGTGGGTCGCGGGCGGGTCGCAGGTGGGTCGCGGCGTGGGTTGCGGGCGGGTCGCGGACGGGTCGCGGGTGGGTCGCTGGCGGGACGCGGGCGGGTCGCGGGGTGGGTCGCGGGTGGGTCGCGGGCCGGTCGCAGGTGGGTCGCAGGGTGGGTCGCAGGTGGGTGGCGGGTGAGTCGCGGGTGGGTCACGCGGACTGGGTCGCGGGCCGGGTCGCGAGCGGGTCGCGGCGGGACGACGACAGCAAAACAACATCAAACAACATCACTTAACAACAACGGCGACGATTATACCAACAACAACCACAACAATAAGTTTAAGATTGTTCGTTCTTGTCTGCTCGCGCGTACCTCACGTATATCCCAAACCCCCGATACCCGCCCTCTTTATCTTCGATCGTACCCCTTCTGGGGGGTACATCTTCCTGACCTGCCACGTGTACTGTGCGCAGCCCCTAAAAGAGCAAGAGAAGGGAGAAAGGAGAGAGAGAGAGAGAGAGTAAGACAGAAAGAGAGAGGGAAAGAGAGAGAGAGAGAAAGCGAGGAGGAAAGGAGTGGGGTAAGGGAGGAAGGCAAGGGACAACAGGGAAGGAGCAGAACTGCGGACGCGAGAGATTAGAAGGTGGGGGGCTTCAGAGAGGATCCGGAAAACAAGCGGCAGACCTGGACGGTTGGGTCGGGCAACGGTCCCCAACGGGCGGGTCGGGCGGGCGGGGCCTGCAGACCCGCGGGCGGACCCTGACGGGCGGGTCGGGCGTGCGAGACGTGAAAGCACCCAGCGAGCTTCCAAGCGAGCCGCTGGGCTTGCCGTCACAGGCAAGTCAGGCGGGCGGCACTGACGGGCGGGTCTGGCGGGCGGATCAAAGCGTGAGTCCTAAATGAATTGTGGGGAAGTCTCAGTCGAGAGCGTGCGGGTACATCTTCATTACTTGGCGCGTGTAGTTGGCGCGGCGCAGCCCCTAAAACAGGGAAAGAGGGGAGACAGGAACGAAGACAGAGAGAGAGAGAGAGAGAGAGAGATGGTCAGAGATACTTAGAGGACAAAGGGCAGCGACGGGGCCACAAAGGGCAGCAACGGGGCCTCTGAGGGCGCAAGCGACGGGAGGCCACGATGGGGCCACACAGGGCAGCGTTTGGGCCACTGAGGGCAGCAGCGGGGCCACAATGGTCGGCGGGGGGGGGGGCACACGGGGCTACGCTGGGGCCACGAAGGCCAGCAATGGGGCCACAGAGGGCACGAGCGACTTAGGGCCACGAAGGGCGTATATGGGCCACAAAGGGCAGCGAGGGGGCCTCAATGGGCAGCGTGGGAGGGGTCACACGGGGCTACACTGGGGCCACGAAGGGCAGCAATGGGGCCACTGAGGGCACGAGCGACTGGGGGCCACGAAGGGCGTATGTATGGGCCACAAAGGGCAGCGAGGGGGCAACTGGGGGCAGCAGCGGGGCCACGAAGGGCAGCAATGGAGCCACTGAGGGCACAAGCGACTGGGGGCCACGAAGGGCGTACACATGGGCCACCAAGGGCAACAACGGGGCCACAATGGGCAGCGAGGGGCCACTGAGGGCAGCAGCGGGGCCACGAAGGGCAGCAATGGGGTCACTGAAGGCCACAGAGGGCAGCAAGGGGGCCACGAAGGGCTACGCTGGGGCCACGAAGGGCAGCAACGGGGCCACTGAGGGCGCAAGCGACGGGGGGCCACGAAGGGCAGCGTCTAGGCCACTGAGGGCAGCAGCGGGGCCACAATGAGCAGGGGGGGGGGGGGGGCACAAGGGGGTTCGCTGGGGTCACGAAGGGTAGCAATGGGGTCACTGAGGGCACGAGCGACTGGGGGCCACGAAGGGCGAACATAAGGGCAACGAGGGGGCCACGAAGGGCAGCACTGGGGCCACTGAGGGCACGAGCGACTGGGGGCCACGACGGGCGTATACATGGGCCACACAAGGGCGTACGCCGGGGCCACGAAGGTCAGCAATGGGGCCATTGAGAGCACGACTGGGGGCCACGAAGAGCGAATATATGGGCCACAAAGGGCAGCGTCTGGGCCACTGAGGGCAGCGGGGGGGGGAGGCACACGAGGCTACACTGAGGCCACGAAGGGCTGCAATGGGGCCACTCAGGGCACGAGCGATTGGGGGCCACGAAGGGCGCATATGGGGCCACAAAGGGCAGCGAGGGGGCCACAATGGACGGCGCGCGGGGGGGGGTCACACGGGGCTACACAAGGGCCACAAAGAGCAAAAATGAGGCCACTGAGGGCACGAGCGACTAGGGGCCACGAATGGCGTACATATGGGCCACAAAGGGCAGCATCGGGGCCACGAAGGGCAGCGACTGGGCCACAAGGGGAGGGGCCACGAAGGGCAGCAATGAGGCACAAAGGGCGCGAGCGAGCATGGGGCACGAAGGGCATGACCTTGACGGGCGGGCCGAGCGGGCGAATCGATCGTGAGTTCTGCGTGATGAGCCAGGAAGTTTCCAGCGAGAGAGCGATTCCTAAGTAAATGGAAGTCCCCAGCGAACGCGCGATTCCTGAATGGCAAGAGCGCTGCTCCTGAGCAAATTGCGAGGAAGTCACAGACGGGAGCGCGATTCTTTTTGTAAATTGCGAGGACATCTCAAGCGGGAGCGGGGGACCGGAGTAAATTTCGAGGAAGTATCAAGCGGGAGCCGTTGTTGTTGTAAACCGGGGGCCAGGGGCACAGTTTGAGGAGGAAGATTTTCTTTGATAAAGAACCGGATGCGAACGCTGGGAGGGGTACTTCAATTGAAAAATACCACGTGCACTGGAGGGGGCATCAACAATGCATGTTCTTCAGCAATGAGAATAAACAACAAGAACAACAACAACAAAAACAACAATTATAGCTGGAGTGCAGTATCACCAAACAGGGTTTTTAGACCCACTGCGGTTTCCAAGGTCGATTGCGTGCCCGTCCAGTGCGGGCTGGCATGGCATGTTAAAACATGCCTCCTCCTCCTCCTCCTCCTCCTCGTCCTCCTCCTCCTCCTCCTCCTCCTCCTCGTCCACCTCCTCTTCATCCCGAAAGGCATCTCGGAGCCCAGAGTTGCGAGGATGTCTCCAGCGTAACGGGCTGGACCACCTCGCGCGCGGCATTTCGGACCCCAGAGTTGCGACGATGTCTCGGGCGAAACGTGCTGCGAGGAAGTCTCAGGCGAAACGGGCCGGACCACCTCGAGCGCGGCGTCTCAGAGCTCCGAGTTGCGGGGGCCTCCTGGTGCCTCTGGGGCCTCCTGGGACCTCCTGGGGCTTCCTCCTGGGCCTCCTGTGGCCTCCTGAACTCCACCTGGGGTTTCCTGAAGCCTCTTGGGGCTCCCAGGGGGGATATCTAACCTGTGGCCGCTTGGGCCCCTCAAAATGGAGGGGGGGGCACAAGAGCAGGAAAAATCAACGAATCGACACCGGATGTGTATTAACTTAACACGTTCTGATAGGGGGCCTCTTGGGACCTCCTGGGAGCCTCCTGGGAATCTCCTGCAGACCCCTGGGGCCTGTCCTGGGCGTCCTGCGGCCTCCTGAAGCTCTCTGGGGCCTCCCCCTCCTCCTGCCTGCTCCCTCATGCACATCATCCGCCTCCTCCTTCTCCCTTCCATCTCCTCCTCCTCCTCCTCCTCCTCCTCCTCCTCCTCCTCCTCCACCTCCTCTTCATCCGAACGGCATCTCGGAGCCTAGAGTTGCGAGGATGTCTCCAGCGTAACGGGCTGGACCACCTCGCGCGCGGCATCTCGGACCCCAGAGTTGCGACGATGTCTCGGGCGAAACGTGCTGCGAGGAAGTCTCAGGCGAAACGGGCCGGACCACCTCGAGCGCGGCGTCTCAGAGCTCCGAGTTGCGGGGGCCTCCTGGTGCCTCCTGGGGCCTCCTGGGGACCTCCTGGAGCTTCCTCCTGGGCCTCCCGTGGCCTCGTGAACTCCACCTGAGGTTTCCTGAAGCATCTTGGGGCTCCCAGGGGGGATATCTAACCTGTGGCCGCTTGGGCCCCTCAAAATGGAGGGGGGGGCACAAGAGCAGGAAAAATCAACGAATCGGCACCGGATGTGTATTAACTTGACACGTTCTGATAGGCGGCCTCCTGGGGCCTCCTGGGAGCCTCCTGGGAATCTCCTGGAGACCCCTGGGGCCTGTCCTGGGCGTCCTGCGGCCTCCTGGTGCCTCCTGGGCCTCCTGGGGACCTCCTGGAGCTTCCTCCTGGGCCTCCTGTGGCCTCCTGAACTCCACCTGAGGTTTCCTGAAGCATCTTGGGGCTCCCAGGGGGGATATCTAACCTGTGGCCGCTTGGGCCCCTCAAAATGGAGGGGGGGGCACAAGAGCAGGAAAAATCAACGAATCGACACCGGATGTGTATTAACTTGACACGTTCTGATAGAGGGCCTCCTGGGGCCTCCTGGGAATCTCCTGGGGGCCCCTGGGGCCTGTCCTGGGCGTCCTGCGGCCTCCTGGACCTCTCTGGGGCCTCCTGAGGCTCGCAGGGTCCCATGGAGGATATGTAACATGTAGTCTTCTGGGCCCCCAGGCTGGACCACCTCTTGCGCAGCATCTGAGAGCTCAGAGTTGCGAGAATGTCTTATGCGAAACAGGCCGGACCACCTTGCGCACGGCATCTCAGAGCTCAGAGTTGCAAGGATGTCTCAAGCGAGACAGGCCGGACCACCTCGCGCAGGGCATCTCAGAGCTCAGAAGTTCGAGGATGTCTCAGGCGAAACGAGCCGGACCACCTCTCGCGCGGCATCTCCGAAGTCAGAATTTCGGGGATGTCTCAGGCGAAACAGGCCGGACCACCTCGCGCAAGGCATCGCAGAGCTCAGAGTTTCGAGGATGTCTCAGGCGAAACTGCCCGGACCACCTCTCGCACGGCACCTCGGGGCTCAGAGTTTCGAGGATGTCTCAAGCGAAACGGCCCGGACCACCTCTCGCGCGGCGTCCCAGAGCGCAACTTTTCGAGGATGTCTCAGGCAAAACGGCCAATCCCGGCCAACTCAGAAACGAGAGTTGTCAGGATGTCTCAAGCGAAACGGCCAAAACCATAATTTTTGTGTGAGGATGTCTCTGCTCCGCGTTCCCTCGGCCGGAGTTAGTTTCTATCACAACAGCACCCCGTTCAGCAAGCTGTTTGGGGAAAAACAACAACAACAACAATCATAGTAAGACTGTTCGCTCTTATCTGCTCGCGTGTCATCCAATATGCATATCCCAAACCCTGGATACCCGCCCTCTTCGTCTTCGGTCGTACCCCTTTGGGGGGTACATTCATTCCCTGCCACGTGTGGTTGGTGAAGCCCTTTAATAACGAAGGGTAACAGATAACGGGGGAGAATGAGGACGAAGGAATCGGAGGAAGGGAGGGAAGGGGCAAGCAGGAGGGAAGACGATGATTTGCGCTGCTAGTGGCGATTCAGCTTGCGCTATGGCTTGCGCCAGCCACTCCAACACAGGTTAACAATAAGTTTCGCCATGGGTCGCGCCATAAACAGCGCCACGTACCACCCCCTCGAAACAACAGATCGTGGATACCCCCACGGGGGGACGTACAGCTGCGAACTGGTGTCAGGAACAAGTTTCGTGGAACCCTGAAAAGAACGCGGGATGTCGGGAGAGTGGCGCGGAAGGATGGTGAGAACTGCAACCGTGTCGAAAGGAGCGCTGGGATGTGGAGTGGACTGGGAATGGAGTGGACAAGAGTAGGGTCCCAGGAGGAGGAGCGGCAAGGGGTGGAGAAAAGGAACCGGGAGGAGTGCGGAGACTTTAAGGGTAGCTCTTTGGGAGATGTTATAGTATCGGGAGCATAGCTCGCGCGCCGTTGCCTTTGGCTCAAGGCACGCGCGCCCTATTTGCCCGGACACTTACCTTAGTGTTCGCTATGTGCTGGAAAGACCGATACATCGATCTTATCCTATCATACCGTCCATTCCCCATACTGAACCACCTCAGCAGAGTAATGGACGCTATCTGCCATTCGATTCCCATGGGAGCGGATGCTATTTGAGTTACCAGGCTCACTTTCGACTTGGTAGCGGAGCTGGCCGCACTCGTGTGGTCAGCTCGTGCTCTTCTTAGCCTCATACTCTTCGGCACGATCTTCGTGACCACCTACCACCCTGCGCTATTACTCCCAGTACGTTTACGAGGATCTATCCAAGAGCAAGAAGCGACACGAGAGGTACGACGTCTAGACAACGACATTGGTACCATATACGCTTCATCATTGCGCTACCACCAACCGCTCGGCAACAAGCCAAAAGCGCAGTACTTGAAGCAGGGGCGGAGAGATCCGCCAGATAGAGCGCCTCGAAGACTCGACAAGGCGCTACCCCAGCGCGGCAACGCGCCTAATAACCGCCCTTATCTACACAGCCTTGGGCTGGTTATCTTCGCTATCATATGGTTCGCGCTGGGGGCAGCAATCGGACACATGCGTCGTGGAGACAACAGCACCGATGGGCAAACACATGGCCCATATTGGGACCCTCAAGGCAACGTACCTTTCCGCGAGTACGTTTATGAGGTCAACGCATGGCTCAACGTCACAAGCGGACGTATGACGCCACAGGCCCAAGCGGCCGCAATACAACGCGGCCTAGGTGGCCGAGCGAGGACACTCGCCATGAGGGTACCGCCTGACATCATAAATTATGGTGCTGACATCGATGGGGTCCACACCGACCCAGTGACCTACATCATGTTCCTCCTAAACATGAAGTTCGAACGCCTGGAAGATGAGCGCCAGCTCACTTCCGGCACACAACTCATCGACTTCCACGTGCCTCACGGGGAACGAATCGATGTCACCCTTACCCGATTCGAAATGGCCCGTCTTGAGGCACAGTCGGTGGGATTTGACCTTCCCAACTTCCAACTACCAACCACGATCTTGTTCCGCGCATTAGGCGTCGGCAACCAGCGAGCCATGCAACTTCTACAGCCACTCAATCACCAAATGCCCCGAACACAACAACAGTATGATGAGTTGCTGGAGAGGATGCGTTCGATAGGCCACCTATCCGAACGGTCTCCTGGCAATATAGGATCTGTGTTTGGAAGGGGAAGGGGATCTGGTAGTGGAAATTTCTACACTACCTTGACTACTGAAGCCCAGCCTGGGAACGGGCCCTCAAGCATATGGGCTGATGATCCTGGAGAATCCACTGCTCTATTAGCAGGAGATCGATCACAACCAAGCTGGGCAACCAGCCCTCCTTCCAGAGAACCACAACCACACCGTTCCTTATGGGGTGAATCAAACCCCCTAACCGACGGTGTATCCACCTACTTGGGAGACGAGGATTTCGACTCCGGCACCGACACAGATACTATATCATCAGACGGTGCTGAAGCTTTAGATTGGTCAGATATTATGAATATGGATAATGACAATCAGCGTGCTGAACATTTGTTCTGGTTATTACAACAGGCCAAACGAAGGTGGAGGAGGTTCACACGAAAACCAGTGCGTCGTGTTAGAAGGAGGATACGGAGGAGTTTAAGGGAAAAGGTAAAGGTAAGCGAGGTCGTCGGAGGTTGAACGGACGAGGCATCGCGGCATTTCTCCAGAGGCTCTCAGATGAACAATATGATGAGATATTCTTTGGGGGAAAGGGCCGCGGCAAAGGCCGTAGAGAGACCTCAGGAAAAGGCAAGGGTAGGCGGGGAAACCCGCGAGGTAGAGACGGCCAGGTTCTTAAATGCCATGAATGTGACAGTACCGACCATCTTGTGCGAGATTGTCCAGCGAAGGGAAATGGAAAGGGCAGGTCGACCGAAGTCCATTTTGGCTCAAGTGAACCATTCATTGAGTATCTGAGCCTCCAGGATTTGAAGCCATGGAGCAGATATTTTACACTTGGGTCAGTTGCATGGACAACGTCGACGAGCTCGAGGCGTATGGTCATGGATTGTACGCGTACTACCTCGAGTACGTCCGCCGGTTCGTTATTGGCAACAACGAGCTCACTCCCGTGGATCACGGTACGCTGGGAAACCAGCCTCTTTCTTTCTTCGACTGGATGTTCGGGAACCCAGGTAACATCATGGCTTACGAAAGCAGTGACGAGGACATCACTGTAGAGGCCTCGCCTTCCGAGGTTGAACGCAACCTCCAACCTCCACCCGAAATCCCGCCTGGAAACAGGCCTACTTTGATGGGGGGCTATCCCCAAACTACTGAAGACTTAATAGATATGGAGTCTCAGGCGTTCGTTCAAGCTTTCATTGCAGGTGAACCAGAGACCCCATTTATACCCCCTGGTTCGCTTGCTCCAGGCGAATACGGACCACGCACTCTCCTGCAGACCCTCATGAGGATGCATGAGATACTTATCACCGCGTATCCCGAGAGTCAAGAGCACATCGAAGCTGACAGCATGATACTGCAGGATACCGACGCCTGCGGTAGCTCAGAGTTGTTGTTGGCAGCTCTGACTCTCATTGACAGCGTGCATCCTGAGGACGTGCAGAGACACCTGATATACTCCCGCGGTAGATGGCGCAATGCTCTGGAAATGGCTATCGCCATGCGCGGCCGTGATCTTCCTCCGCCAGGATGGGGTCTCCAGGCGGTGGGAATGTGGCCAAACCATACGGCCATGCGCAACATTGCCGGGCAGCCTGTGCTTGGCAACGAGCCTGAGCCGACAACAGCGCCTCCTACCCCGGGGCAGCCGAGCGACGCACAGGCGCCGGCTATGCAGGGAAACCTGCCTATACCGGCTGCGCCAATGGCCATCATCATTGGTAGTTCTACATCAGAAGAAGAAGAAGGCGATGGTTGCGGGCTAGATGAGGATGAAGTTACAATCCTCATGGTGGAAGTTAATGGTGAGGAAGAGGTTGACTTCGATCCTGACGAGTCTGAATCATCGTCACCATCGGCACAAGCGCCATTTGCGCCAAGCTCCAGCCAGCAGGGAAACCTGCCTCTGTCGGACGATCCACCTGGGATCGCACAGGAGCCTCCGCAGGCGCCTCCACCGGTTACCGCTCAGGCTGCTTCGGCAGCCTCTTCTGATGAGAACACCAGGAGGTCTCGTTCCCATACGCGCGTCAGAGGAGAGCCACATCCACAGGCTCGGCTTCCTCGTGAGTGGAGGCAGGCTGGCCCGAAAGAACACGCTCTCAGGAGAGGTGGCCAGCTGCTTCCGTATAATGACCCAAGACGCCGAAAAGGGGAACACTCGGCCTTCGGCAAGGGCAACCCTGCCTATAGGGACACTGAGGGCAAGGCCATCCGCGGAGGCTATCAGCTTGCAACAAACATCCGCCGCCCTGAAATTGAAGAAGTGCGGACCCAGCTGCGAAACATCATCGCGGCTCGCAAGCAGTATAGGCCTCAAGCAGCTCGCGGACCTTGTTCCGAGCCGTTCCAGAACCACAGGCCGGGATGCCCCGTTGGCAACAATGACGGTCTGAGCCCCAACAGGGGCAAAACCCCTCATAAAGAGGGCCATCCGCCACTTATCCCGATGACACAGGGCGAGATCGCAGAAGTGAATCGTCGTCTCGGGATCCTGGGCCACTTGGATCCGAAAGAAGAAGAGGATAAGCCTCCTACGGCTCCAAGGGGACTGGTGCCCATGACCCAGGAAGAAAAAGACGCGCTCTTTAGCCTTCCTGGAATGCGAGGAAACTCGCCCGGCGTTTCTAGCCAGTCCCAGCAACCAGAACTGACATCCAAGGATGAACAGAAGGCCCAACGTGTGGCGGAGGACGAGGAGCGCATTCGGATAGCAGACGAACGCGCACGCGAGGCAACTCGCCAGATGTTGGAGGATTCCAACAAGATTTACATGAAGGGGGCTAGAAAACCCCCACTCCCACTACTTTCGAAGGCTAAGAGTGAAACCCCTGCACCGAAGTCGTCCTCGGAGGCGAAACCGAAGACGCGCTCTCAGGACCCTGGGCCAGATGTGCAGATGGAGGTGCCTCGGTCTGCAACTCCGAGGCCGCCGATTGGCGCAACTCCTGCACAAGCGTCTGAGCCCAAGCAGCAACCTCAGGACCCTGTGGAGGAACGGAGACGCCCGCCTAGTCGCAGCAGCTCCATTGCGAAAAGGGCCGCAGCTTTCGAGCGCACCGGGTATGCCCCTGCGCCAGTTTCGCCCGTGGCGGCCCGTTCCAAAAGGTCCGACGAAGGTGCTACGTCCAGGGGTACCTGGGTGCCGACGATCAGGGGCAGTGCCAGTCGCGGATCACCGCGGGGAAACCCGCCAGGCGCTGCCGCTGCAGCTTCCTCCTCTTCAGGAGCCGCAGCCTCTTCAGCGACAGAGGCTCCTATGCGGGGAAACCCGCCCGTGGATCAGCTGCACCACCCAGGTGACACGTCCTTCACCAGTGGGGCTCCGAGTGTGATCAGGGATAGACTTGCTCTGCGGAAGCTCCCACCGATACGCTCGGTGGATGAGGCTTTCATGAAGAAATGCAGACAAGCCAAAATCCTTCCTACATCCAATCACATTCTTAAACAGCTGAGTAAAGCTCTCAGCAGGATATGCAGACATGCACCAGACAGACCACACAATCCCGTGTGGGGCCTGGACTCCTTCGATGGTCATGATGGCTGGGTTAACCTCGTGGAGCTCGTGAACGAATATCCATGGAGCACAGGAAAATCGAGACACGATGGGTAGAATCCAAGACATGACGAGGCCAAAGTCATTAATGAGTACCTATATGGTCGCCCAGTTGACCAACTGGCAGCCATCATGATGGAAATTGCTCATGTCCGTGAACCAGACGGAGAAGAAAAACAGCGCCTTCAGTTCAAGGTGTTGATGCGGGACTCCGGTGAGCCCGCTATCTTCATCCGCGCCTCTCAGGGGCATTCATGGACACTGAAAGCTCCATGGTCGCTGTACAACTATATCGTTTTATGCGACCAACCTGCCGGGAGACCGGCCCCGTACCCCGAAGTAGCCATGCATGGCACTCGGTGGCATGCCTTCGAAGGCATTACGTGGTACGGCTTGTCCTGTAGACCCGAGCACAACACGAAGAAACGGGGGACAGGCCGGTCACACATCCACTTCGTGCCGACGGTCCGCCGTCGTGCCGTGAACAGTGGGTGGGACCCAGACTCAGACATCATCATCTTCGTAGATTGGCACAAGGCCATGCAAGATGGCATTAAGTTTTGTTGGTCTGATAACGGAGTCCTGTTGTCCGAGGGAAATAACGGTATCATCGAACCATACTACATCTCTCATGTAGAGGACCTTACCACGGGGAGGCATTGGCGTAATCCTGAGTTCATGGGGGATCGCCGGGCGCGAATCCCCCCCGCCGTGCTTTCAGCCCCTGGCAGGTGGACTGACGTTGGCAGTGCTAGCGTCAAATACCAGTGGTCCCGCGACCAAGAGGGCGTCGATCCTCCAATGGTATACCTCCACAGGGAGGTTGGGGACCACTACAGCCCCACCACGCTGGGAAACCAGCCCGAGGTCCATACAATCTTGATGATCACCGAGAGTGAGACTGGGAGCGCGGCTCCAAGCCGTGCCCCAAGCCAAGGGCCTAGTGCCGTGTCTTGGCAGGCCATCAGCACCTCGGACCTGGACCAGATAGCGGCCGCGCTGAACCCTGACCAGGTAGAGCAACTGGCGGACAGGTTATATCAGCAGGACCCCTGGGCCGCAGGCCAGGGAGCAATGTCCGCCATGGCGACGCGAAATCGTCAGGCCATGCAGGGAAACCTGCCTATAAACGGACTTAGAGCTGAGATGCCTGAGCTGCGGGGAGACCCGCAGACGTTCGGCCGCATCTTTGGAGAGCCTGCTCGGTTCGAGCAGATGCATGGAAGCCCCTCGCAGAGCATGCACACTCCGAGGGGCATGACTCCACTGGCCACACCACCTGCACAGTCGCCGTTCGGGACTCCTGGCCGCCCTGCCACAAACGGCACCCTCATGGAGAGGATTGCTGCGGCTAGGGCTGAGCATGGCACAGCTCTCCTGAACATGATGCCGCCCGGCACTCCAACGAGTCAGCAGGGAAACCTGCCCGGCACACCAAGCCATCATCGGTCGTTTGCTGGACAAACCACTGTAGCTGGTGTGCCTGATGACTACCGTGCAAGAGTGGCGGCCGCTGTGCAGCAGGTGCAGAGCCATAATCTGCCTCACCCAAGTGGTCAGAGGTGGAGGCCGGCCTGGTCCTGGGAGCCTGAGGGTCCCAACCCAAGGGATCCTGCTCGGCAACGAGCCTTCATCCCAGCGTTCAATGCTCACCCGAGCATGGCCCAGGGCCAGAGGCCGCCGCCTGCGCACGTGAATCCGCCATTGTACCCTGATGGGTCCAGAGTTCCGAGCAAGTTTGTTCGCGAATTGGCGGATCAGCTCCACAGCCTCACCAACGTGCGCTGCAGTGACCAATCTATGTATCCGCACATGGCCTTTATGCCTTCACCGACGACGCCAGATGTGGTTGTCCAGCCCACTGCCCATTCGATATCGTCTGGCAGTAGGGGCGTGCCTGATTATATCAGGCAGACATACCACACTCAACAGGCATGCTTCAGGAGAAGGCAGGCCGTGCAGAGTGTACGAGATCAGTCACGTGCAGCTGCACTTGAGGTTGTGAGAAACAGGGGCTCACCTTTGCGAGGAAACTCGCCCGCTGTGACTCCTACCACCTCCATGCCAAATGCCGGAGTGCCGGAGGTGCTGGATCCAACAGGGACTCCCCCAGCAGCCTTCATGCCCTCCGAGACGGTATTGGAGAGACAGCGGCGGGTATATCCCAGGGCAGCAGATGTAGAGGTTTTCACTGGGATGGAAGATACCTGTGCGGTATGCCTCGAAGAATTTCAGCCCGGGGAAAGCGTTTACCGTTTGAGGTGTAATCACTTGTTCCATGAGGGGTGCTGGAATTCAAATGTGGTGGGCCATGTCACAAATCAGCGCGAGGGAGATCCTCAGCAGCCACCATGTGCTATCTGCCGAGCACCTGCCATCATAGCGTCATCATTTCCGTGGACCGGCTCCTTCATTCAGACTCCTGAGCAAGCAGCGAGGGAGCTGCGGGAGTTGAGGAGCATGGTGGAGGAGATGACGGCTAGGATGCTAGATATGCAGACAGCTCAGCCCCAACAGCAGGGAAACCTGCCAGAGGAGGTAAGGCCGCCGATGGAGACGGGATATTTTGATCAGCTTATCCCGATGACGGCGCCTCAGCAGGGAAACCTGCCTAATACTCCTCAGATGTCTCCCCAGAGTGGAGGCGGGGCTGAGATGGCACTGGACCCTGACCAGCTGCGTGAGTTGCGTGTTCGACATTTCCAGAATCAGATGGATAATGCGCACACAACATTTATGCTGGATGCCGACAATCCTGAGACTGATAGTCCGTCGCTTGACATATCAGACTCCTCAGTGGCAACAGCAGCAACGGCAGCCAGGGCCGTCAACATCACAGCGACGAACGAGGAGTTCGAGGAGTGGCTGCAATACCGGGATCACATCACGAATGAGGGGTTGCAGGACATTGCCCTTCACTCGTACCTGACGCTGACGAGGCGCACGACCCGCGAGCAGTATAAGAGCATACGTGATGAGTATGCCAACTGGCGGGAGGAGCGTGGCGATCACGCCCAGCACGTGTCGTACTTCCAGTACATCGACCTGGCGCGCATGGCCGAAAGCAGGTCGCATGCCAGTGTCACGCGGGGTAACCCGCCAGGGAGTGCGACTTGGCAGCGGGGAAACCCGCCTAACAGCACAGCCGACACTTCAGAAACGGTGCACATCAAGCAGCCGAGTAAGACGTTCTTGGATGACGGTGGAAATTCCATCCTCATCGATGTCGGCTCGAAGATCAATATCATGGGCGAGAACACGAGCCGCAAGTTCGTCCAGGCTGCCGAGGCACATGGCCGTACTTGTACGTTCGAGCCCCGCTCTCGTTTGAATATCAACGGAGTGGGAGAAGGGTCGGCCCCAGCGGATACCGTAGGCACATTCAGTATTGCCTGCGAGTACCAGGGGTCGGCCCAGCTCGATTCATACAAGACGAACATTGTGTCAGGCTGTGGCAAGGACCTGCCAGCCATCCTAGGCCTCGATAGTATGCAGGACAAACGCACGATCATCGTGCTTGAGCGAGGCCAGGAGAAGCTGATATTCCCTGGTAAGGGGCAGGTCAAAATGGAGCTCCCTGAGGGCTCCAAGATCATGCCGACGACGAAGTTGCCGTCAGGGCATCTGTCGATCAGGTGTGATTGGTTTGGAGCTGCGGGGCAACCCGCCTCGAGCTCAAGCAGCACGTCATTCCAGACAATGCTGACGGGCGAGCCGACCCCGGCGCAGGAGCGCGAGCAATTGCAGGGAAACCTGCCTCAGGGGTTGATGGAGACGCTCGCCAAGGCCACTATGCGAGGCGACAGCATCGACGATCTTGAGACGTTCGATTGCTTTGTTGCCAGGACACTGGCCCAGCATGGTGGAAGTGTACCCATGGACGCTGTACAGTCCCGCCGGAAGATAGTGATGGGATACACTAACCGTGAGCTGCAGACGGTCAGCGACGCTAGGTCCAAAGGCGTGCTGCAACAGCTGATGGATAATCCATCCATGCTGACAGCATTTGCGGAGCAATCCGCCTCTGGGGCCACGGCGCGCTGCATCTGAGGGAAGCCCAGATGCTGGCAGACATTGCAGGCACATCTTCTCTATCTTGAAGATGGCAGGGCGACGTCGCCCCCTCGTCGCCTTGCCTGTTGGCCGAAAAGCCGGGGGGTAACAAGGACAGCGGGGTAACCTGCCTTAGTAAGAGGGCTTTTGTCATTGAAGATACGAGAGAGGCTTGCGCCGACCTCCGCACCCGAGGTTATATCTGTGATCGTATTTCCCACAATGAGCTTATGACAAGCGTGGGCACAGATTACCTGGGTGCGGTGATCAGTGGAGATTACACTCTCATATGGATTAGTACCCCGGGTGACTGGTATGTACGAACTCCAGGAAAGAGAGTGGCCCCACATTGGTCACGTATCCAGAACCTGTTGATAAAAGCCAAGAAACTCCGTATGAAAATCATAATATTTGGTCCCCCAGGATATGTTTGGAAGTTATCTCCAGTACGTGATACCCTGGAAGATCTTAAGTTGTCAGTAATACGGATGCGTTTGTGTCATTTCGGTATTCGGTTCAATATGCAAGACAGTACACCGAGTGGTACTTATATGCAGGTAGCGCCATCAATACCGATTAGCTCGAAGCTGTGGGCATGTACATGCAAACAGGCAATACCACAACATGTGTTGGATTGGTACGGCCATACAGTACGGCATGCTGAATGGCGAGCTCAGACACGCACTACACTCATCCGTCATCTGAACGACAACATCCTGGGGAGCACCACCGCGCACGGAAACGTGCCTGTATATTTAAACACTTATACACGTACGGACCACAACATCCGTCACTACGTGACGACCAACATGGGAGGACCGAAATGGTCTGAAGTTATCCGACGTGTAACAATTAACCTGGATACCAATGCAGTTATTCAGGATATCTCAGTTACCGATCAACCAACAGGGTATGATTGGCATGCACCACTACCTGCAGGGGTTGCCAACATCAGCACTCGGTTGCATTGGCAACCCGAGGAACCGGTCTTGCTCGGAAACGAGCCTACTCAATCACCACAGAAACCTCGACGCGTCATCATAGATGACTGTTCCCTCCCCCTCCCGACTCTGGCGATTGACGCACGCACCCACTCAACCACGACAATGGGCACACAGACCGGCGAAAAAGACGAGCAAGTCTTACCCACAGAATCGCGTATCAAGCAGAAGGAAAGGCTCAAAGCCGAAAAGGAAGCAGGCATCAAGCCTCGCCGCATTAAAAAGCACGTTGAAGACGGAAACGATGATTGCGGCGACGACTTGTCAGGACTCGGACAGGATCTTATGGCAACCTGGAGTACTGACGTCCCTATTGAGCTGATAAGCTCCGATGAGGACGATGACCTGTTCCTTACCCTCCCCACATCTATGCCCGACACACACGCTAACATATACAGCATAGTTGCTACACTATGTTATGGTCATAACAACTGCGTGGATAGGTTGGAGCTTTGTGGCGGTGAGGGTGGTATCTCAGAGCTTGCCATCTCAAGGGGACTCTCCTCAGGAGGCAATCTAGACAAGACTACATATGTCGACCTGGGAGACCCCTCGGTGCAGCGGGTTATAGATCATTACTTCGCTATATGCTACGTACGAGTTGCCATACTACAACCCAGTTGCCGCACCACAGGACCACCATCCTACTACAACTACAAAGTCAACTACAACACTTGGGAACAGCACCACAGAGAAGATTTACCACACATAACTTATTGTGGTAAAATTGCTGTAACCCAAGATGACGCTCGGAGGTGGTTTATACGCGAACAACCTACAGGAACATGGGTGGATGATATTTCCCCATGGAAGAAACTTGCCAACCGACCACATATTACAACCGTACGCATTGACCAATGTGCTACGGGACTCAAAGATACGGCTGGTGACTATATTAAGAAGCCGACAAATATCACCAGCAACGACGAGACAATTCTTAAACCCTTTGAGCGACTCAAGTGCAACGGTCAGCATGTGCACGCACAACCGTGCAATAAAGAGCTTTCACTGGCACAAAAATACACTCGACGACTGCAGTCTGCCTTCGTGGAAGCCGTCTATCTGGCGAAAGCCATTGACACTACGCGCGGAAACGCGCCTATAAGTACCGCACATGCTTACCCTGCAGACCTTCCCGATCAAGCTGAACCAGGCGAAGGTATGAGACGCATCGGTGATCGTATCATCCCAAAGGTGGCCACTTGCCCGGCATGCATCGACAACGTCCGAAAGGACAGTCCTAGCCATAACAGAGACCCTACGCAGTGTAAATATCATGATTCCATCTCTGTATACTGGCCATGTCCCGCATGCCAGAGGGATCTTACGAGAAGCAAGGGTGTTAAGAACCACCTCGATACCGAACCTGGTAAGTGTCGTTTTGCTGAACCATTTAAACTTCCAGACGACCACGACCCCGAAGGCAAAACCGTGCCAGCTTGGTGGAAACCCTTACCTAAACCTGGTGAGGGCCAAGCTTCAGCTTCAGGTGGCCGCCAAGGCGCACACGCCAGGCCACCACGACCACGATCCTTCGGTAACGTCGATCCGACATCTGGTGCCAGCAGCTACGACATGCTACGAGACGCCCCCGAGCGTGGAAACACGCCTTCTGCGTCCTCTAGCGAAGCGCCACAGGTAGCGGCCCGTCGCGGCCGCCTACAAGGCGTACCACCACCTCCAGATGCAGTCAATACAGGGGACCAACTACGGAGAGCTACAAGGAACCCTCTTGCCTCTACCGGCTCTGGGGCTCCTCGACTACCCGACTGGACGAGATTCGACATCCAACACAGTCTACAGAGTCTCCGTAGTCACGAACCTCATGTTGTGAAAAAGGAACTCCGAAAACTGCATCTGCGATGGCATCATGCGAAGGAACCAAAGATGAGGCTAATCCTCGACAAAGTGGGGCTTGATAACGCTCGGCTGAACATGATCAACGAAGTTTGCGATACCTGTCGGGAATGCAGAGCATGGGAACGTCCAGGAAACTCAACACTACCCTCGGTGAGCCTTCCTGGTAACTGGCTCTACGAAGGTGAAAGTGACCTCATGTTCTACAAAAAACGGACCATATTTCATATTATGGATCGTTGTATTCGCCTGGCAGCAGGCCTAGACATTTCCGACAGAGAACGTGACACTATCATTGACGCCTACCACTACTGCTGGATTGCCTATCACGGACCCTTCAAAGTCTTATACTCAGACGGAGAAGGCGCCCTGAATAACGATGCCGCTAAAGCCATGATGGCCAATAAGGGCACAGAACTTCGTATCCGAGCACCTGGCCAACACGCGACTTCAATTGAGTCACGAAACGGCATTCTCAGAGGCGTCCTCCACATGATTGAGGAAGAACTAAATAGACACAACATCCCTGTTGTATTCACTAGAGTATTGGCGGAAGGCATCTTCGTTACTAATGCTTTTACGTTTTATAACGGAGTATCGCCATATCCAAGCACACACAGGACGTCAGCCCTCCTTCCTCCCTGATCTCGACACCCTTGACTTTCCCAAGGGACCCGAGACTTCAGGACACGAACGAGAACGTCGTGTAAGGGAAGTCAGCCTAGAAGCTATAACTCAGGCCACTGCTGTGGCCAAGACAAATCGGGCTCTTAGGGCTAAAACGACTCCTGATGGTGCTCGCCTTTATTCTGCAGGGGATTTGGTCGATTACCACCGACCCACTGCCACCAAGGACGACCATGGAGGCTGGAATGGCCCATTCCCGGTGATCCGTAATGTGCCTGAAAGAGGACATATTGTTGTCAAGGCAGGATCTCGTGAGGTAATTGTGATGTATCCTGATGCTCGTCACACACTATACATTGAATGTCTCCTCACACGGGAACTTGGCATGGATAATATGGCCATGCAAACCGTCCTTACATATGTGGCACACCTCGGCGCAGGGAAACCTGCCAAAGTTTTCGGCTACATCCCCGATTACAAGGGAAACCTCAATCTTTCAGACGACAGCAAGTTTCACCCGCGCGTACATCTAGCACTACAGTATCTCGTGCGAAACTATTTTCGAGTAGAACATGTAGTGGCAGTTAGATTGGCCAAAAGTGTGTCAAGCCTACCTGCAGTAAAGTACGCCACCGGGTCTACGCTGATCCACTATGACAACGATATCAGCCCGGCTTTCCACTACTACGAGTGCGTGGGCACCGGCCTAAACATTTCTCAGATCACTGGTAGCACTCATTCCAGACTCATTCAATGCTTGACTTCACGTGTCCCTTCCTTAGGATTTCACGACGACCCAGCTAAATATCAGCACTCATCAACACGTCTGGAGAACACGATTCGCCTGGAAACAGGCCTCCTCCAGACACCCCAGGTGCTTCATCGCCGAGTGAAGGCCGTCTGTCGACAATCTACGAGGAAAATGAGGAACATAATATCGAAGCTATGATGCTGGAAGAGTGGTACGACGAGCTACGTATGGACCTTCATCCTACGACGACTACCGACGATTATCTTTACTGCGTCCCAACAACCATGCTGCCTGACCAATGTGTTTTGGTTTCAGCATCTGTGGATGAAGAAGATACCATATCATCGGACACGCTCGGAGACGAGCCTGAACCACGAGAGTCCTGTATAGTCTCTCTCTGCTCAACCACCCCTGACGAGAGCTACTCTCTTGATAGTGATGAATATGGTCCTTACGTTGAGTTTTGTTTTACATCAGAAATGTCAAAAATAGTGTTAGATCAGACTCAACTTGCACAGCTCGACACCGATATGGTCGCAACGATGAGAGTATATGTATCCTCTGCTGCTAAACGTGCTGTGGTCGTTAAAGAAGATGATCTACTGACCAAAGCCGACATAGCAGCACACCCAAAGGAGGTTGGTGAAGCTTTGTATACTGAGCTCAAAATCTGGATCGACAACCGATGCTTTGAGATGTATGATTTATCCAAAGCTTCCAACATCATGACATCCAGGTATGTATACAAGTGGAAGTTTGTAAAGGTGGGTACCGAGAACGTTAAAACCATTCGTCTCAGACTTGTCCTTCGCGGATTTATGGATACTGAGGCTTTCGATGTGGAAACATTCTCGGGAACCGCCCGAAGGCAGTCCCAAAGACTCCTGGCAAGTGAGGCGGCATGCCATCCAGAGTGGATCTTAGCATCCATGGATATCGACAAGGCGTTCCTCAAGGGTTTGACCTATGAGGAACTTGCCCATGCCACAGGCGAGGAAACTCGCATGGTCTGCTTCACTCTTCCACCGGGAAGTGCCCAGGTACTTCGTACACTACCCGGCTTCTCATCCTATGACGAAAGCCGACACTGCCTCAGATGCCTCAAACCAGGAACGGGTACAAAGGATGCTCCAAGAGCGTTCTCTCTCAAACTTCGTACGACCACACGAGCTATGGGTCTTGCACCGACCAGTTATGACCCTGAATTTGAATTCAGCCAAGATCTGTTAACGGCAAAACATGTCGATGATATTAACATGACTGGCCTAGAGAAAAATATAGACGACTACGTACAGCGTGTCGAAAAGGTGTTTGGCAAATGCAAGCTAAACAAACACGCATATACGAACTGCGCCGTTCGCTACACTAAGAATGATCAAGGGGATGTGATTATGGATCAGGACGAGTATATCAAACAACTACGTCCTATCACACACCCAGAACTTACAGGAGCGGCGGCCGATGCCAAAGCCACGAAACTCATTACCGACATGTTCGTCAGCTTGCGAGGAGCCCTCGCCTATGCCCTTCTTACTCAAATCTGGCTCATGGTATACGTGGTCTTTCTCCAGAAAATCCAAGAGCCCACCAATCTGCAAGTCAGACGCCTGAATGCTGCGACGCGAAAGCTGATCAGCAGCCCGAAACGCATCACCTTCCCTCGGATGAAGCCGACGAATGAAGTTGACATCCACAGCGATTCGGGGTATCGGAAGCTTACCGGGGAGGAGGATGATGAGACCAAGGGCTACGGCATACGCGGGGCGAATGCACTACGGCGAGGAAACTCGCCTCAAGGCAAGTCCGTCGTTCACCTCTGTGACGGACTATGCAAATCACACCGACTGCAGGTGAGGTCCAGCTATGTTGCGGAGGCACTCGCAGCGGCGCATAACCTCGATGAGTGTTACCCTACGCTCATCACTCTCCACGAGCTCAAGGCAGGGGCTCTGACTCCACGACAACTACGAGATATGCGTGAAGTTGGAGGCCTAGCCATCAAAGTATCTCTTACCATAGACGCTGAGTCCGCTTATAAATCATTATTAAGCAAGGATCTTAAGATACCGACAGAGCGGACTCTGCTTGGACACATCAGTTGGATACGTGAGCTCATGGATATAGGTAAAGTACATAACGTGCAGTGGTGTGATACTAGGGATATGACCGCAGACGGGCATACAAAGGGAAGCATCGATCGGGAGCTGCTTCTGGAAGTGATGTCAGGCACTCAGTCATTCAAGTATGACGTGAAGCAGTTTGTTCCCTTTCGGGGTCCCGAGGACAGAGACAAACCCAAGTCTAATCAATTTTAGTCTGTCCTTGTTGCCCCCGCGGTCCAATTTGCCAGCACGGGCGCCTACTATAGAGGCGCCCTTCTAGTTGCTCGGAAACGAGCCTTACATTTCACGCCTGGCAACGAGCCGGCTTTGTATGACTCAGGCTCTTTGCCTTAATACATATTTGCTCGGTGAGGTATGGCCTGTTTGGCTTACCTCTAACTGAGCCGATAGCCCTTCATCGTTCGAAGGGGCTATCTTGTATTTGCGTGAAATGCCTTGCGAGGAAACTCGCCTTACAGTCTGGTGTTAGGCCAGACTGTACGCACTGTTTTCTTTCTTGCAAACAGTCGTGCGCGCGGCCTTTGAAGAGCCTAACGGCTGCGCGGCTATGCTCTCCGTCTCCTCCCCTCCCGACTTTAAGGGTAGCTCTTTGGGAGATGTTATAGTATCGGGAGCATAGCTCGCGCGCCGTTGCCTTTGGCTCAAGGCACGCGCGCCCTATTTGCCCGGACAGTTACCTTAGTGTTCGCTATGTGCTGGAAAGACCGATACATCGATCTTATCCTATCATACCCGTCCATTCCCCATACTGAACCACCTCAGCAGAGTAATGGACGCTATCTGCCATTCGATTCCCATGGGAGCGGATGCTATTTGAGTTACCAGGCTCACTTTCGACTCGGAGGGGCGGGGGGCGCACGGAGGAATCTGGAGGAGGGGCTGGGAATAATTTGGGGGAAATGCGGAATGCGAGCGGGAACGGGTGGAGATTGTTGGGGCGGGATGGGGCGGCCTGGGGAGGAGTTGGGCGGAATTCGAAGAACTGAGGAACAGCACACTGGAGTACGAACGAAATGAAAATGATGATAAAGGGAAAGAGCAGAGAAGACTGGGAAAGATTGTTGAAAAAGTGGGGGCGGGTGGATACGAGCGGAGACTGGTGCGGAAACCAGGCGCGGGGGGATTGGAAGGCACCCGAAAACTTCCTATGACCTCTGGGGGGCCTCGGAATGGCCCCGATGACCACCGAGCGGCAGGGTCGCGCGGGCGGGTCGAGCGGGCGGGTCGTTGAAGCGTAAATGTCGCTTGAACCGCCAGGCAATATGCAGCGGGAGCGCGATTCCTGAGTGTCGAGGAGCGGCATCTGAATAAACTGCGAGGAAGTATCCGGCGGGAGCCGCGATTCGGTGGTAAGTTGCAAAAAAGTTCCAAGCGAGAGCGCGATTTTTCAATACATTGCGAGGAAGTATCCAACGGGAACCGCGATCCGGCGGTAAATTGCAAGGAAGTCCCAGGCGAGAGCGCGATTTTGTAATAAGTTGTAAGGAAGTATCTGGCGGGAGCCGTTGTTGTTGTAAACCAGGGGCCAACGGCACAGTTTGACCTTCAAGACTTTCTTAGATAAAAGACAGGGTGCGAGCCCCGGGAAGGGCACTTTTATTGGAAAAACAATATGCACCAGACGGGGGGGGTCAACAATAATTATTCTTCAGGAATGGGAGTTCAACAACAACACCAACAACAACAACAACAACAGCAGCAGTTGCAACAGCAACACCAACAACATGTACGACAACACTAACGACAACAACAATAACAATAACAACAACAAGAACAGCTATAACAACTACGGCAACATCAACAACAGCAGCAACAGCAACAACAACAACAGCAACAACAGCAACAGCAACAACAACAACAACAACAATCCGTACCGCGGAAGCCCACTTCAGCCACGTACCCAGGGACAGTGATTGACCGCTCGTCACCCTCGCTTTGATGACGTCTGGTGCTCCTCTGGAGGGCGGAGGAGGTCAGAAGAGGAAAAGCTATCGATACTACTGCGCAGAGTGCACCCGAGGAGAGGCCCAGGGAGTGCAGAGGAGAGCCATGCCAAGAAGCACCCTGTTTGCCTCCAGGGTGCCATGGGTTTCTTCGGTTTCGATGGCTTTGCTGTGGAAGGCGTGACGCTCCCACACCAGAAATCCATGGACGTCCTGGGGTCTCAGGGTCGGGTTTCTTGTGGTCGAGCCCTTACTGTGGCGGTACCGGCAGCTGCTGGCTTCCCCCGGCTGCATTCGCGGCCCCAGTGCCCCGGCGGGATGGCAGGCGCTTGGCCAAGGGGGGGTTGTTGGAGGAGAGCGGGTCAAGACCACGGTAGTTGGCCTTCGGGCGGGGCCTTCGTCGCCACGGTTGGGCGCAGCTCGGAAAATTGGCGCGTCCCTTGTTTCTTCCGCGTTTATGGTGGGGCGTCGTGCGGGCCTTTGGGAGACCTTGGGGGCTGTCTTCTGGGTGCTGCTGGGTGCCCTAAGGGCTTCGTGGGGGCCTCTGGGGAGCATACCCAGCTGCATGCAGCAAGTCGAGCCGCATTGCCAAGATCCTTTTGACGGCTTTGGTGCTGGCTGAGTGCCTCTTGGGGGCCTTCGGGGAGCCTTTTGGGTTTCTATTGGGGCCCTTGGGCAGCATCGTTGAGCTGCCTCCGAGACGTTTGGGGACTCCTTGGACAGTCTAAGGGTACTCTTGGGCCGTCTGAGCCCTTTCGGAGTCCGTCTTGGAGGGATCCCTATTGGGGACCTTGAGAGCCGTCGAAGGGCCCCCATTGGGCCGACTTTGGCTCCTGTTGGACCGCTCCTGGGCTCTCTTGGAAACCTTGAGGGCCCCCTTGGGCCGATTTTGAGTCCTATAGGATGCTCTTGGGCCCTCGTGAGACCCTCGTCGGTCATCTTGAGGCCATCGTGCAGGCTTCTTGGGCCGTCTGAAGCTCTCGGAGGACCAGAAAGGTGAGAATGCAAACAGCTGCCAAAACAGATAGGACACCAATGGTGCTGGCCCCTTCGGACCTTGCTGAAGGTTTCTTGCTCGAGCCCTGTGGGGCCGTCTTGAAAGCCTCTTGGCTTGGCATCGCTCGGACGTGTGCATTTTTCCTTCGGCGAGGACCATCGAGGAGCATCCTTAATCATTTGGCGAAAAAAACACGCACGAAACCGAAAAATACACAGGGAATGGACGTCCGAGCGATGGCGAGTTGGGCAGTCCTGAGGCCATCCTGGGCAAGCTCGGGGCTGTGTCGGGTCGGGTCGCTTTGAGGGCACCTTTGGGCCACTTTGGTCGCCTCGCTGGCTTGCCTGGGCCGTCGTGGAGGCCCCTCTCCTCCTCCTCCTCCTCCTCCTCCTCCTCCTCCTCCTCCTCCTCCTCCTCCTCCTCCTCCTCCTCCTCCGTCTTGAGCATCTCGGGAGGCCCTGGGGAGAGCGCCGGGGAGGCGTCGAGGCGCCGGCGGAGGGAGCCTCGGGAGAAGGGGCGGGGGGAGGCGCTTCTCGGGCCAGGCGAAAGGGGGGGATTGGGAAAGGGGGGGTTACGAAATTTGCTGCATGCAGCTGGTTTCGGCCTCACCGAGGGGCCCATTCCTCGATACATGGGCGCCTCCCGGCGCCGGGAGGCGCCGGGAAAATCAGCTACGTGAGCCGATTCTCAAACCCCCCCTTTGCTATCCCCCCCTTTCGCCCGACCCGAAAAGGGGCGGGGGGAGGCGCTTCGAGGGGGCGGAGCCTCGGAATCGCCGGCGAAGGAAGGACGTACACGTACTCCAGATTTCGTGATAAAGAGAGGGGGGTCTCATTCCGGGGGGTGTCTCTTCCAGGCCATCGTGGAGGGCCTGGGGGGTCTGGGGACGATGTTTTGGAGGGTTCTCCCACGGGGGAGGTCTGAAATGGCTTGTCTTGGAGGGTCCAGACCCCCTCCCTTTTATTACGAAATCTGGAGTGCATGAATCCACGCTGGTTTCGAGAGTTCGCATTGCGCGAATGTTCGTGTCGCGCGGCCGGTCTCGCGGGTCAATGGGCCGTGTTCATGTACATAGCTTGGCGCGTACGTCCTTTCTGTGGGATTCCTACAGAAGGTTGACAGCCGGTCGTTGCAAGTATGTGTTTCTGGATTCCCAGATCCCGGTATACTTCCAGCGCGTGCATGCTTTCAGAATCGATGTGTGTTTGCTGTGCTTTGTTGTTTTTTGGGTCGGGCGCGAAATCCGATCTGCTCTGTCCGCCTTCCTGCTTCATGTGTTTGCCCATTTCTTCCGACCGACGTGTACAAGAACACTGCCAGGCAGCACTTGGCATTCTTACACGCTTCAACGTGCCAGGGAGCACGGCGAATTGGGGGGCTTGCTGGGCGTCTTGGGGGTATCTTTCGGGGGATGGCTCCAGGGGCCCTCTTAGGGCCTGTTGGGGGCCCTCTTAGGGGGGCCTCTTGGGGCCCTTTTGGGGGCCTCTAACGATCCCTTCCTCTTGGAGCCCTCTTGACGGCTTTTGTTGGGCGGTCGGGGCCGCCTCCTGTGCAGTCGTGGGGCCATCTCCTGGCCCTCTTTCGGGGGCCTCTTCGGCCGTCTCGAAGCAGTCCAGGGCGCACCTCGGCTGCCTTGGGGCTCAGACCCGCCTGACACTGCGAGAGTGCGGCAAGCACGTCACACTGAAGAAGCCATGGCACAGCTGCTGCCTCTTGAGGCCGCACTGTGGATCCTGTTGCGCCGTGCTTGGAGCGCTTTGCGGGCGGGCCTCTTGGGCCGTCTCGAGGACACCCAGGATACGTTTGCGTGGCATCGCTCGGACGTGTGCACTTTTTCTTCGGCGAGGACCAGGGAGGAGCATCCTGGATGACTTAATTAGCGAAAAAAGCACGCGCGACATCGAAAAAGACACGAGGAGTGGACGCCCGAGCGATGGCAAGTCCTGAGGACACCCAGGCTACTCTTGGGGCAGGCGCCTCTCCGTCTTATGGAGAGCAGCCTGGGGGCCGCGGTGGCCGGATTCTCGGAGGCTCCGAGGGCCGGGAGGGAGATGCACCGTGGAGAGCTCGAGCCCAGCCCCCCCCCGTGTCCTCCAACTTCCCCCGCCTCCCCAGCAGGAGTCTCGGGCCGAACGAAAGCTTGGCATCGCTCGGACGTGTGCATGTTTCCTCGGCGAGAACCATCGAGGACCATCCTGGACCATCGAGCAAAAAAAAAACACGCACGAAACCGAAAAATGCACGGGACATGGACGTCCGAGCGACGGCAAGAAAGGGGGGGATGGGGAAAGGGGAGGTTACGAAGTCTGCTGCGTGCAGCTGGTCTCGGCCCCGCCGCCGGGCCCATGCCTCGATACAAGGGGCGCCTCCTGGCGCCGGGAGGCGCCGGGAAAAGCAGCCACGTGAGCTGCTTCCCAAAGCCCCCCTGGGCTATCCCCCCCTGTCGCCCGGCCCGAGATTCTGGGCCCCCCCGGGCGGGGGCAGTCAGAGGCAACGGCAGGGGGGGTAGGCATAGGGGGGACGGTGCATCGACCCCCCATCGCCCACGGATCGCCGATGGGGGCCCGACAGTCCCAGCCTGCCCAGGGAGGTGCGGATTCACTATATCGGGGGCCTCTGGCTGATCTGTCGGCGATGTATCGCTGATTCCTTGGCATCACTCGGACGTGTGCGTTTTTTTCCTCGGCGAGGACCATCGAGGAGCATCCTTGACCATTTTGCGAAAAAACCACGCACGAAACCGAAAAAACACAGGGAATGGACGTCCGAGCGATGGCCAGATTCCAGGTCGACGCATCCCCCCCATTTGCCGGTCCCCCCCCGTCGTTGCCCCTCTGGGAGGGGGGAGGTGGACAGCCAGACGTCCCACGCGCCGCCGCACCCCGGGGGGCAGGCGGGGGTCGGCGGAGGACCAGGCCTTGTGTGAGTTCTGGCACTGCCGACGCGGATTCGAGGGTGCTGCTGCTGGTGCTGCGGCTGCTGCTGGAGCTGCTGCTGCTGCTGCTGCTGCTGCTGCTGCTCCTCCTCCTCCTCCTCCTCCTCCTCCTCCTCCTCCTCCTCCACCTGCTCTTCCTCCCCCCTGCTTCCTCTCCGCTTCTGCTCGTTGCTTCCTTCCCTTTCCTTTCCTCCTGCTCCCTGCCTGCTGTTTCCGCCTGGCCCGTCTTCTGCCTGCCCGCCCGCCCCGCCGGCCCTGGCCTCCCGCCTGCGCGTTCGTCGTCGTCTGCCTGCTTCTCCCCTCCTCGTCCCCTTCCGCCGGACCGGGCGCGCCGTTTCTCGAAGGAGGGTCGTCGTGGGACACGCTTTGATTATGTGGTCCGTTTTGCCGACCGCCTTACGGTTTGGAAAAAAAACACAGGAGGGGACAAAAACACACAGACACAATTGATCGTCGATCCCCCAGAAAATATGGGAAATTATCCCGGCAAAGCAACCTAACAGCGATGTGCAGAAGCATATCTGAAAGCATTCCCCTTAAGATTCAGATGAAAATCCAGTTGTAGAATTCTGCTGTTCTCGCAGTCGTAGTCGCATTCGCGATGACAGTCGCAGCGGCAACGGCAGTCGCAGTCACAGCCTCAGCCTCAGCCTGCCTCAGCCTCAGCCTCAGCCTGCCTCAGCCTCAGCCTGCCTCAGCCTCAGCCTCAGCCTGCTTCAGCCTCAGCCTCAGTCTGCCTTCAGCCTCGGCCTCAGCCTCAGCCTGCCTCAGCCTCAGCCTGCATCAGCCTCAGCCTCAGCCTCAGCCTGCCTCAGCATCAGCCTGCCTCAGCCTCAGCCTCAGCCTGCCTCAGCCTCAGCCTCAGTCTGCTTCAGCCTCAGCCTCAGTCTGCCTTCAGCCTCGGCCTCAGCCTCAGCCTGCCTCAGCCTCAGCCTGCCTCGCCGCAGCATGCCTCAGCATTCAAAATGTGGCCCAGGAATGGAGTTCTGGGAACTAGAAGAACACGAAGTGGCCTACAGTTGGCTCCGGGCATTCAAAATCATGCCCAGGAATGGAGTTCTGGGAACTTGAAGAGCACGAAGTGGCCTACAGTTGGCTCCGGGCATCCAAAATGTGGCCCGGGAATGGAGTTCTGGGAAATCGAAGAGCACGAAGTGGCCTACAGTTGGCTCGGGCATCCAAAATGTGGCCCGGGAATGGAATTCTGGGAAGTCGAAGAGCACGAAGTGGCCTACAGTTGGCTCCGGGCATCCAAAATGTGGCCCGGGAATGGAGTTCTGGGAGCACCAAGAGCGATGTTGCGAGGATGTCCCAAGCGATTTCGGCTTCGGCGGCACCGCCCCGGGTCCCGCCCCGACCCCCCTGTGGAGTCATCTGCTGCTCTCTTTTGAGACCACTAGAAACCTATCAGCAAAAGCTGTTAGGTAAATATGGGAACTGGGGGGAAGACAAGAAACCCAGAACATGTTGGAAAACATGGGGACTCCTGTTATTTGTGTGTGTTTGTTAGTGTCTCCAAGGGCCCCTTCGAGAACGCCCCCTCTTTCAAAAGAACAAGAATTCATTCCCGCCCGAGTGGCTGGCGCGCGGGGCGCCCCGCGCAGTGAGCAAGAGCGACTGCAGCGACCACTGCGGAGGGGACTCGGGACGGGAAGGCGTGCTGCGGCATCGTTGGTGCATGGGATGTACTGCGGAGGGGACCTGGGACGGGAAGGTGTGCTGCACCCTCGCTGGTGCATGCTATGTTCCTTCTGGCCCTCCTCGCTCCAGCTCCGCTCCTCCTCCTCCTCCTCCTCCTCCTCCTCCTCCTCCTCCTCCATCTCCCAGCGCAGGCCCGACCCGTTCCGAGGCTTCACGCCCATGGTATGGCACAGACGCTCGGGCAACCTGGTCGTTATTGCAGCATACCTGGAACCCCACAGGCAGATCGAGGGTGCAGTGCACGATAAGCTACTCTCGCTGGGGGCCTTCGTTACTATGCTCACGGACCCTTGGATCATCCTGGCCGATTGGAATATGACTCCTGAGCAGCTCGCAGCGACAGAGTGGCCCGCCAAATGGAATGCTACCATCGTGCGAGCGCCTGGATCTGCCACGTGCGACAAAGGCCAGGGACTCACGCTCGACTTCGCATTGGTCAAGACTGGCATCGAGCACACGATCTCCATTCGCCAGTGCCCCACCGTCCCCTGGGCCACCCACGTTGGCCTTGAGGTTCGAGCAGGCAGTGCAGACCCCTGGTGGTATCAGTCGATCCATACCCCCAGAGCATTCCCCACTGTGGACAGACCCAGGATCCCACCCGACCCCAACAGCAAGTCCGCCATCAAGAGACGCAAAACAGCAGAAGCTCGAGCAGCACGCCTACGCGAACTTCCTCTTGAACTCCAACAAGCAGCAGCACAACTCCACCCTCAAGACGAGCCCGCAGCACAGGAGCCTATCCCTTACGCTATCCCGACCGACCTCTGGGAGGAGCAATGGCAGCAAGCAGTACCCACACGTTGTAAGCAGCCCCACGCGCACTTCGTGTACACTCACTGGGCGCACGACGCCGACGACCTCAACCTCAAGTACGCCAAATGGGTCATGGCGCTCGAGAACACCATGATCAGCCACCACCAGATCGACCCCAAGGAAGCCGCAGCTTTCACAGGCCGTGCCCAAGGTTACCAATTGTCCTGGAAGAAGACGGCCGCCGCCCCAGGCCGCGTTCACGTACATGACCCTCAGTCAGAATGGTGGGCAATCACGCTCACCCTCATCAAGCGCTACGCTGCGCTTCACGACAAGCCCAAGCACACAGCGCTCATGCAGCAGCAGGCCTCCATCATCCAGCAGCGCGCGGACCACTTCAGCGCTCACTTTCACGACCTCCAGTTCGAGAAGGACGAGGACACCATCTTCCGCTGGTTTGCACTCGTCTGGGCCCCGCACTTGGACAACGAGGACACCGACGACTTGGTCACTATTACTGCTACTTGGGCTTCCAGGGCGCTTTCCGCCGCCCTCGCTAAGTCCAAGAGGGCCTACGGCGCCTGGCTCGCCAAGCAATGGAAACACCGCCCTGGAGTACTACACGCCCATGTCAAGCCAGCGCCCGTGCGTCACATCGAGGCCTACACGACCAACCTGACCATCGCCGATCCCACCGTTATTATGGACAGCAAGAAGCAACGATGGCAACAAGTTTGGCAGGCCACAGAGACCCATGACGACATCCTACAGGCGCTATCAAAGGCCAAGGCAGCAGCCGCGCACCAACCGCTCGAGCCCATCACAGCCGAGATCGTACATCGCTTTCACGGCCGCATGCCACCCAGTAAAGCACATGGAGTGGACGCACTTGGACCTCGCGACCTCCATCGACTACCAGAACCAGCAGTCGAAGCTTATGCGGATATCCTCAACGCAGTAGAGCAGGCAGGCATTTGGCCACTACAAATCTCAGGCACTATTGCAGCCCTAGCAGCCAAGAAGTCTGGAGGCGACAGGGTCCTCGGCATGCTACCTCACATGGCCAGGCTCTGGTATCGCATCAGATCGACGGCATCTACTTCCTGGACCCAAGGACTGGATGACTTTTGGACTACAGCCATCAAAGGCTCCTCAGCTCTCCAGGCCGCCCTGCACAGGGCCTTGTTAGACGAGACAGCCTCAGCACTTGGCATACAGTCAGCCACATTGCTATTGGACATCCAGAAGTTCTACGACAATATCAAGCTCGCCAACCTCATCATGGTCGGCCTCAACTGCGGCTTCCCACCCATTGTTCTACTTCTGGAAGTACAGCTGTACCTCGCGCCCAGATTCTTGCGCAGCCGACAATGGGTGAGTGTGCCTATCTTCGCCTCCAAAGGCATCATCGCAGGCTCCCCGCATGGCACGACCTTGGCGCGACTCATGTTACTCCCTATTCTACGGCAAGCCCAAGCTCAGGCTGAGCTAGCCCAGATGTGGACCTTCGTGGACGACACCGTCCTTCGAGCCGAAGGAGTCCTACGCACACTACAGAAGCACCTCCCCCGTGCCGCCAAGACGCTCTGCGACGGTTTAAAGGAGCTCGAGCTGCCCATCTCTGACAAGACGGTCCTCATCGGCTCCACCCCCAAGGTCCGCAAATCGCTTGCCAAGAAGTTGCGGCAGTACGACATCCCTGCCACAGCGACCGCCACGGCCGTTGACCTCGGAGTCGACGCGGCCGCGGCTACTCGACGGGCACAAGCAAAAGCCAGGAAGCGCCAGAGCTCAGCCGCAGCTAGGTTTCGCAAGATACACCGACTACGGAGCACTGCGCAGCAGGCTCGTATCTCAGCAGGACTGTGGCGCACTGGCGCTCTCCCCGAAGGAGTCTTCGGTCATCAGGTGCACGGCCTTGCTCGACACGCTCTACTACGATGGCGCCGTCAGGCCGCCATCGCGGCCACGGGGGCAGCAGCGGGCCGATGCCTCACCTCCCTCCTCGGCGCCACCTTCGACGGCATGGACCCAGGAGTTTCCCTAAGGATCGAGTTCATCGAGGCTTGGCTCCAGCACTGGATACGCCACCCGAGCACGCACGCCAGGATCATCAGAGCATGGCCAAGGATCAAGACCACCTTGCTAGCCGCAGGCCCCAAGCTGTGGTGCAGGGTCAAGGGGCCCACTGGCGCGGCCATCGCAACACTGCTGGAGGCCAGCTGGGAGCCGACCTCAGCCACCACGTGGAGGCGCACAAAGGACGGCTACATTGAGGAGTGGAACCTCCCCTCTGCCCACGACCCTGACCTCCCCGACGCCGACATCCACACAGTATTGCAGGACCTCAGCGAGGATTTGCACAGGCTCCTCTGGACTCAGGCCGCTACCCACGACCATGGCGACGCGTTGGCTGGAGGAGCGGACATGGTCACTATACGCATCGAACAAAGGAGGCCCCTCGCAAACGGTGATTTCAGCGACTGGGCCCTCAACAACGCCGTCATCAGTGGAGGACAATGGACCAGGGACCGCCTCCACAACTCGGGCTACCAGATCGACAGGAACTGCGACCGATGCAGCGCAGGAGTTCCTGAAACCCTGTTTCACCGCATGTGGCAGTGCGAGGCGAATGTGGGACCCGAATTTGAGGCCAGTGACAAGCTACTACCGCGAGCTGTGGCGGGGGCCGAAGCTGACCCTGCCCTGTGGCTCCGCGGCATTCCCTCCGTCGCCCTCACTACGCCCGCGTTCGAGCCATTGACTGGGAGGGACGGGTGGGAGTTTGCTGGTGCGGTGCGGGATGGGTTGCCGTCGTGGGAAGGAGCTCGTAACGCTGAGGGCGAGTTGTTTCTTTTTGGCGACGGGTCTGGCGGCGCCTTTTCCGACGACGTCAGACGAAGACGTGTTGGTTCTGGCCTCGCGGCCCTCCGTTGGGACCCCCCCTCGGCCTCCTGGGCCCTCCATGCTGGCCTCCTCGCCCCCCTCCCAGGCCCCCGCCAGACTGTCCCAAGAGGCGAATTGCATGCGTTTTGCTTGGCTCTCGAGACGCGCCAGCAGAATATCACGTTTGTTACTGACCACCTAGCCCTACAGCGCGGCTGGCAGAATGGCAGATGTCTCCGACCTGGCAGCCTCAGAGGCAAGAATAAGAATGGCGATCTCTGGCTGAGAATTCGGCACCTCGTGCAGGATCGATCTGGCGGCTGCTCTTCGGTCTCGGTGCTCTGGACCCCATCTCACGCCGATCCCCTCACTTTGTATGGTTTCCAAAAATTCATGGCTCTCGGCAACCAGCATGCCGATGAGCTCGCGGGAAGCGCGGCCCACAAGTCGGCCACCTTTGCCCTCCCGCCTGTCCCCAGGACTGATGAATATGACGCTATTGCTGCCATCGTCCGACAGAGGGCCCGACTGATCTTACGTTCCTTAGGCAAGAATTCAGAGCCTCGCGGACAGTGGCCAGAAAGGCAACCCACCCAGGATGCAGCCCCTCGCTCTCAGTTGCAGACCGCGATCGCGGCTTCTCAGCACAAATTCGAGCGGTGTGCAGACAAATGGAGATGCCCTGCCTGCCTCATCATTGTTGACGCGTGCCACGTTATTCCAGCTGCCGCCACTGAGTGTGTGCCGCCTTGCCCCCTTCCCGAGTTCGCTGCGTGTGGAGAGGTGATGTGGTCGAGGGGTCCCCGCGTGATCAGTGGCAAGTTGATCCACCCCTCCCACTTTTTGGCCACCACCCCCAAGTGGCAGTTGTTCTTTTGTGTGAAGTGCGGCCATACGGCCACGCACCAGGTTAAAAGCCTTCTTTTGCCGTGCCCTCTCTCCCACCAAGTGGGAGAGCGCAGGGCCCTGGGACCCACCGGCAAAGGCCTCGAGAACCTCAGCAGGATCAGGCGAGGCCTCCACCCGTCCAGAGCGGGCCCCAGCAAGGCTGTGCTAGAAGCTTTGCACGTTTCGGCAGCCGAAGCCGCGATCGGTTCCTTCGCGGCGGGTGCTGCCACCGAGTAAATTGCGAGGCCAGGGGGGCCTGTCGCGGGGGGCCGTGGGATGTCGCCCCCCACGGCCCTCCAAGAAATACTGGATGGCCCCCCTGGCATCCCTGGGTTCCGAACGGACTACGTCCGATTGCTCCACTCCACTCCTCCTCCTCCTTCTCTTCCTCATCCTCTTCCTCCTCCTCCTCCTCCTCCTCCTCCTCCTCCTCCTCCTCATCATCATCATCATCATCATCATCATCATTGGCACAGTCGGCCTTGATTAGTAGGTCGACCCTGCCAAATCGAGGGTACCCTTGTGTCCTGTTTTTAGAGGGCCGTGCCTTTGCATCCCTTTGGCAATGTAGCCCTCGGAAGGGTCTTGTGTCCTCATCGCGTATCTCCGATCAATCCCGACTGTGCATGTTGCGTACTGCGGAGGGGACCCGGGACGGGAAGGCGTGCTGCAACATCATTGGTCAGAGTGAGGGGCTGAACCGAACGGTCATTCACTGTCCCTGGGTGCGTGGCTGAAGTGGAATTCCGCGATGCGGCTTCTTGTTGTTGTTTGTTGTTGTCGTCGTCCCACCCGCGACCTGCCCCGCGACCCACCCGCGACCCACCCCGCGACCCACCCGCGACCCACCCCGCGACCCACCCGCGACCCACCCGCGACCCACCCCGCGACCCACCCGCGACCCACCCGCGACCCACCCGCGACCCACCCGCGACCCACCCGCGACCCACCCCGCGACCCACCCGCGACCCCCCGCGACCCACCCCGCGACCCACCCGCGACCCACCCCCCACCGCGACCCACCCGACCCACACCCACCCGCGACCCGCGACCCACCGCGACTGCGGACGGCGCTGCGGCGGGTTTCTTCGTGCATTCGTGTTCGGCGGGCGGCGGGTTTCTTTTGCATTCGTTCCAGGCGGAGAACCTGCGACCCACCCGCGACCCAAACCGCGTTCAGTGTACAAATCAAAATTTTCGGCGCCTGCGGCGGGATGTTTTTGAATTCCTTCCAGGTGGAGGTGGAGAGCCCGCGACCCACCCGCGACCCAAACTACGTTCACTGAACAAGCCAAAACTTCGGCGCCTGCGGCGGGCTTCTTGTGCATTCGATCCAGGTGGAGAACTTGCGACCCAAACCGCGTTCAGTGTACAAATCAAAATTTTCGGCGCCTGCGGCGGGCTGTTTTTGAGTTCCTTCCAGGTGGAGGTGGAGAGCCCGCGACCCACCCGCGACCCAAAAAACGTTCATTGAAAAAGCCAAATAATTCGGCGCTTGCGGCGGGCTGCTTGTGCATTCGTTCCGGGTGGCCCCCCAGCGATCCCTCCCGCGCTGAGCTTGTCAGAGCACGCAAATCGGCGCCTGCGGCAGGTTTGCTCGCATTGGTTTGGGAAAACGCCCTCGTGCCATTCCCCCGGTCCGGCCCACGTTGACTCTACAACAGCACATCGGCGCTTGCGGCGGGGCTGTGCCTGAACACGTTTATTGACGATCCAGTTGCCTGCTGCCGCGGAGGAGGGGAGGAGGAGCAGGGCGAGGAGCAGGAGGAGAGGGAGACGACGACGACGACGACGCGTACGAGGACGAAGAGGAGGCCGACGACGAGGGCGAGGAGGAACAGGAGGGGGGGACGGAGGGGGACGACGAGGAAGGAGGGAGGACGAGGGGGAGGAGGAGGAGGAGGAGGAGGAGGAGGAGGAGGAGGAGGAGAGGACGACGACGACGACGACGACAGAAAGGAGGAGGGTGGAGGATCGGGATGGGGGAGGAAGAGGAGGAGGAGGAGGAGGAGGAGGAGGAGGAGGAGGAGGAGGAGAAAAGGAGGAAGAGGAGGAGGAGGTGGAGGAGGAGGAGGCGGACGACGACGACGACGATGAGGACGAGGACGCGAACGAGGAAGAGGAGGAGGAGCAGGAGGAGGAGGAGGAGGAGAAGGAGGAGGAGGGCGCCATCGACAGGGAAGGTGAGGGCCACGAGGTCCGCCGGCTCGACGCCCGCGTCGCCCGCGCCCGCCCCATCACTCTTATCCGCAATTGCGGGGTGCTACGTACATGTTAGATTCCTTCTGGTCCTCCTCCCTCCTGCCCCGCTCCTCCTCATCCCCTCCTCCTCCTCCTCCTCCTCCTCCCTCCTCCTCTCCTTCCCTCCCCCCCCCTCCTCTTCTTCTTCCTTCTCTCCTCTCCTCCTCCTCCTCCTCCTCCTCCTCCTCTCCTCCTCCTCCTCCTCCTCCTCCTCCTCCTTCTTCCCCCTCCTCCTCCTATTCCTCTTCCTCCTCATCCTGAAACGGGTGGGCCCGGTCATACTGAAATCATGTTCTCGTTTGTGTTGGAATTCGTAGCAATGCTGGGACTTGGCCCTGCTGGTTGACGGGCAGGCTGGCATACACCGGCAACGGCACAGTCCTTGTCGGCCGCTTGCTTGCGAATCTCGTCAGTGAGGTACTCAATCGGTTCAGGAAAATCGGGCGTCTTCGCGGAAGGCGTCCACATTTTGACCCAGTCCTTACACAGCTGGTCAACTTGATCTTGTTGGCTAGGTGGCAGATGAGTCCATTTCGTTTTGCCATCGACGTTCTCAGGGACCCAGCCGATGGCGGCCTTCACGAACGTGTGCGATTTACCTCCGCCTCGCTCCACAGCTTCCTCCACCGACTTACGCCATCTTTTCTGACGATCAGCCGCGAAGGCTCTTCCCAGTTGTTTGGCTAGCTCAGTTGCTGATTCCCCTCGAGCTCGGAGCGATGCCTCTGTAGCGTCCAGAAAGATTGACCCGATCAGGCTGCCAGCTCTGCCACTCAACAGTCTCCTTGAGGCGGCAAGGGCCGCGCACATGCTTAACAATGATTGTCATGGTGCTTGCCCCGCCACCTTCCTTGTCGGCGCGGCGCAAGTGGTACAGCTCCTGAAACTACTTCGAGACCTGCCTCCAACCACGACTTTCGGACGAGCCAAGCGGGTAGCAGCCTCCAGAGACACGAAGGGCGGACACCTGGACCCTCTTCGACGGCACCCTCCTGCCCAAGTACTCCGACTGGCCCTGAACCACGTGGTAGACACCGAGCTCGGCTTCCAGGCGCTCCAGAAAAAGCTGGTAACACTTGTCCAAGGCCTCCCGGTCACCGCGGAGCCTCGCGGCCCCGAGCAAGTCCTCCCAAGACGGCACCTCCTGGTGGGGTCCCATAGCAGGCTCCACGGGGAAAGGCTCGGGGGCCTCGGGGATCCAGGTGGTCGGCGCCAGCGGGGCGCCCGAGAGGGTGGCACGGACGGGCCAGTGCGTGGCGGTGGAGGGTGTCGTCGTGGACCTCGCAGCTCGCAACGCTCTTGGCCAGTCCTGCAGACATCACGAAATAATCGATGATCCTCCAGCACCTGCTGGTTGAGACACATGCGTACTGGGCATGGGTGACAAGAACCCCCCCGAGCCGATCGACCCAGCCTGCAGCAGCAAGCGTCTGAGGCGTGGTGTTCCAATCGCCTCCGATCACGTAGGGGAGCCCCCATCCGTAGAGGAGTTCTCCCAGTCTCGCCAGGATGCGCCCTCCGTCCTCCCTCAGCGGGTTGCCCTGGGGAAGGTAGAGGCTGGCCAGGAGGAAGCCCTCTGGGATGCAGGCGTTGACCCATCGTACACGGACGCGGTGCGGGAGAGGCAAAGATGCACTGGTGGGAGGCAGGCCCATGCCGACAAAGGGCCGCACACATATCCCCTGTCCTGCTGGCAAACCCCCAGCTCCGGCAACTTCCGAGGCCTACAGTGACCCACTCCGTACATCCCATCTTCAGAAGCTGATCCTCTGAGCTGCGCACATCGTCCGGCTCGACGGTGATCCCCTGGCACACGGACGACCCGCGGTGTTGCCCCGCTATCCAAGTGTTGCTCGAGGCCACTCCAGCACGTGGAGTTGCGCGTTTCTACACAAAAAAGGCTCTCCCCCACCCGATTCCAAAATTGGCTCATGTTGCTGGGAGTTCCTGGCAGTGCGTGGGCGATCCGAGCCATCTAGCGATCTCTGGCCACGCTCAGTCCACTCCAGGCCTTCCAGGCCCAGCGCCAAGTCGAGAGGGGGGTCGGGCACACTACGGTAGGCTCCCGGGTGGAAAAGGGGGGACGATCAAGAGGGAGGCGGCGGAGGCGTCAGCGGCGGCGGCAGGAAGAAGATTCCCGGAGGCGTCTCGCACCGCCGCGCACTTACTCCCCCTCCGTCCGCCCCGCCTCACCCCCCGCTCCACACGCTCGGCTGCAGCTGCCCGGTGCGGGCGCGGCAGAGCCCCCAGCCCCGCCGCTTGTTGCCCTTGCCCGCGGCTTTTTTTGTTACCTTCCGGGAGCAGTGCTGCCGCTCGTTGTCGCACATCGGTGGCCGGCGCAACGGGAACGGCCAGCTGGCTGACGTCACGAGCAGGTGTGCCGGGAGCAGCAGCATTCGTACCTCCGTCGCCCGCACCAGAGTCCGCGGCCGTGGCGTCCACTGCTCCCCGTCGGTCCTGCGCTTCTTGTTGGCGAGCCGCTCCTTGTGCCTCTGGTGCTCGGACTTGAGCTTGCCCGCGGTCTGCTGTATCTTCCTAAAGAGTTGCGTCGCCAGCTGGGTTCTGCCCCCGACCAGCTAGTCCTTCCGCTCCTTGACACACTTGCGGTCCTCCGTGACCTCATACACGTCCTCGATCCCGAACAGCGCGTCGCAGTCCGACAGGTCGAAGCAGCTGACGTCGCCCTGCAAGAGCGGCGCAGGCGGCTCCTGCGCCTGCTTCTCCTTGTAGGCCCGCACGGCCTGGTACCTCTTGACCATCGCCGTGTTGCCCGCGTTCTTCCCCAGCGCCATGAGCTGGTCGAGCTCCGCGATTCTGAGCTCGCGGTCCTGCTTCGAAACTCCCGCTGGTGGCCGGAGTCCCGTTGCCGCCGGTACGACGGCAAGCCTCGGCGGCGCGTCAGCCGCGTCATCGCCTCCTCCGTCGGACACGGGCGCGCTCCATGGTCGCTTGCCTACTCTGTAGCTCCGCATCCTCTCATCGTCTCTCTCACAACCACAGTGCCTCCACGTCCACTGGGGCACGGGAGCACGGGAAGGCTCCGCATCCCCGCTGCCCTTGCCGGCGCGGCGGTTGCTCCACCAGGGCATGCCGCGGCGGCTGCGGGCGGACGCGCGTGCCTGACAGCGGTCGCCGCCGGCCAAGGAGAGGGTGCGGACGGCTACAAGGCGCCTCCGGAGCCACGTCCCCCTCCTCCTCCCCCTCCTCCCCCCCTCCTCCTCCTCCTTCTCCTCCCCCTCCTCCTCCTCCTCCTCCTCCTCCTCCTCCTCCTCCTCCTCCTCCTCCTCCTGCTCATCCTCCTCCTCCTCCTCCTCCTCCTCCTCCTCCTCCTCCTCCTCCTCCTCCTCCTCCTCCTCCTCCTCCTCCTCCTCCTCCTCCTCCTCCTCCTCCTCCTCCTCCTCCTCCTCCTCCTCCTCTCCTCCTCCTCCTCCTCCTCCTCCTCCCTCCACCTCTCCCTGCCAGCAGGCGCCAGCCTCCCCCTGACGGAGGAGGGCTACCGCCGCGCAGTGCATCTGCGCAGCACGCCGCAGATGGCGGACTTCATCCAGCGCGTCGTCGCCGACCTCGAGGCCCGCGGAGGGCAGGACGGCATCGCCGTCTTCTTCTGGGCATCGCCTTCGTTCTCCTTTTCTGGGGGGGGGGGGGGGGGGGGGGCGTCCATGGAAGCTCTCGTCGCCGATGCTGGACTCCGCTGCGAACACCGGCAAGGACTGACTCCAGTTCTGAGCCTCCTCTTGTAATCAAAGCAGGAGGAAGATTGTCCTCCCTCCTCCCTCCCCCTCCTCCGCAGGGGGGATGAGAGGAGGAAGGCAGATGAGGGAGAAGGCGTACCATCCCTGCATCCTTCCTCCGCCGTCCAAGCCCTACGGTGGCGCAGCTGCGCCTCCCAGTTTCGCCAACCGCGAGTTAACCGAGCCCCCTCCGCGCGGCCGTCTTCGGCTGGGCGAGAGGCCACAGGGATGGAGGGGGGAGAGTCAGAGCGTGAATTACCTACCCCGGTTTCGGTTCCAGGCAAAACCAAGTCGTACCACGCGCCTCCTCGTCAAGCGGCCTGACCAGTACAGGCCGTAGTTTGGCATCGCTTGGCATCTCTTGGAAGCGAGAGTGGTCAGAAGCGAGGTAGGTTTGCTTGCCCCCTAGAGAGAGGAAGGCAGGCTCCAAGGCCTTGTGCGTCTGGGGTCCTCTTGCGTGTTGCGGGGAACCTCTGGAGACCTCCAGCAGGCGAGGCGCTGTGCAGCGAGGGAGAGGGGGAGGAGGGAGGAAGGGTCAAGGGGGGAAGGATGAGGGGGGAAAGAGGCGGGAAGAGGGAAGGGGGAAGGGGTCAAGGTGGGGGAAGAGGGGGGAAGGATGAGGGGGGAGGGGGGAAGGGGGAAGAGGCGGGGAGGGGGAAGCGAGCAGGAGAGATGGGGGCTGGAGGGCGACGGATCGGGGACGGGGGGCGAGGTGGCGAGGAGGGGGGATATCCACGCTCAGTTGAGATTGCTTGTGTAGGAGGAGGAGGAGGAGGAGGAGGAGGAGGAGGAAGGGAGGAGGAGGAGGAAGGGGAGCGCGATGGCGATGAAGACGAGGATTCGCGGCACGAGGACGAGGGGGAGGGAGGCCCGGAGGAGGGGGATGGGGAGGGAGAGGACCAGAAGGGGCACGAGGGCAAAGACGCGGAGGCAGAGGATGAGCAGGAGGCGGGGGCGGGGGCGGATAGTTTGGCTTGTGCACGCTCGGCCGAGGGCGCTTGGGCTGTACCCGGCAGGCTGCCTTCGTTCGACGGGCGTGCCAACGCGCCCTCGGCGGCGATGCAAACCAGCGTGGCCAGTGAAACACGCATTGCATTCCTGATGCCCTCTTCCTCCTTCTCCCAAGTCTCTGTCCTCCTCCTCAGCTGCTCCCTCCTCTTCCCCCCCTCCCCTTTGGGGGGAGGTGCTCGGGCATTTTCTCACGTTGTCGGGTTTGTGCCCGAGTCGCCTTGCAGAGCCCATGCACGTTCGGCGCCGCGCCTGTTGAAAAAAACTCTTCCCCCCTCCCTCTCCTCTTCCCTTCTGGTTATCCCCCACCTCCACCCTCCCGGACAGAGCCCTGCTCCTCCCTCACATCCCTCTCATCCGACCTCCTCCCCCTGCCTTCCCCTCCTCCTCCTCCTCCTCCTCCTCCTCCTCCTCCTCCTCCTCCTCCTCCTCCTCCTCCTCCTTCTCCACCTCCCCCTCCTCCTGGTCATCCTCCTCCTCCTCCTCCTCCTCCTCCTCCTCCTCCTCCTCCTCCCTCCTCCTCCTCCTCCTCCTCCTCCCCCTCCTCCTCCTCCTCCTCCGCCTCCTCCTCCTCCTCCTCCTCCTCCTCCTCCTCCCCTCCTCCTCCTCTCCTCCTCCTCCTCCTCCTCCTCCCTCCTCCTCCTCTCCTCCTCCTCCCTCCTCCCTCCTCTCCCCTCCCCCTCCTCCTGGTCCCTCTCTCCTCCTCCTCCTCTCCTCCTCCTCCTCCTCCTCCTCCTCCCCTCCTCCTCATCCCCTCCTCCTCCCTCCTCTCCTCCTCCTCCTCCCTCCTCCTCCTCCTCCTCCTCCTCCTCCTCCTCCTCCTCCTCCTCCTCCTCCTCCTCCTCCTCCTCCTCCTCCTCGACTCGACATTGCGGAGAGCTTCGATCCGAACCGCCGACACACCAAGCCGCTGCACTCCTGCCCCTCCGCAGCAGCGGCGGCGAGGGCGCCTCGCGGGGCCTGTCGTCGGACGGGTGCGCGGGTGGAGGAACCGCCGCCGGCACCAGAGAGCCCGCCGACGGAGAGGCCCGAGGAGGGGATCTCCGCCTCCCGCGCGGCGGATGCCACTGGTGGTTGACTTGATACCTCCTCCTCCTCCTCCTCCTCCTCCTCCTCCTCCTCCTCCTCTCCTCCTCCTCCTCCTCTTCCTCCTCCCTCCTCCTCCTCCTCCTCCTCCTCCTCCTCCTCCTCCTCCTCCTCCTCCTCCTCCTCCTCCTCCTCCTCCTCCTCCTCTCCTCCTCCTCCCCCTCCCCCTCCTCCTCCTCCTCCTCCTCCTCCTCCTCCTCCTCCTCCTCCTCCTCCTCCTCCTCCCCTCCTCCTCCTCCTCCTCCTCCTCCTGGGCTACCAGGCCGCCATCGGCGATCAATGGGCGATCCAGGATCGAGGCAGCATCGCCCCCTGCACCTATCCCCCCCCGCGACAGACCTGGAGCGGGCCCCGGGCAGGCGACAGACCAGGCGGGCCCGCTCGCACCGCGGGCAGCACGTGCAACGCACCATTGCCCCGCGCTGGCCAGCTCGAAAGGGCGAACGACGTAGAGCCTGCCTCCCGCCAAGGCCACCCGAGCGTGCCCGAAATCGGCCGCGAGCAAGCTGCGAGGGGTGACCGGAGGCTCCGGAGGCCGGACGGCGAGCGCGGGAGCCCGGGGTTTCGCCTCGCGCCGCCTGGACACATGAAGGGCGTCGCCTGCCACCATGGATGGGCCAACCTTAGCCACCCACGTGGCGAGCTCAGCCAGAACTTCGGCATGGGCATCGATCTGAGCACGAACCGAGCTCGGGAGGCGAGAGAACTCAGACGCCTGCTTGGCATACTGATCGGCGAATTCATTCCCAACTTTGTGGAAGGTAGAAACTTGGCCCGGTGCAACGGCCGCATGCTCAGCATGACCTTTGACTTTGACCAAAGAGACCGCCCGCCCCCCCCCCCTCCCCCCAGCCCGCAATCTTGTGCCGCGCCACGCGCCACAACTCGGCCCAGGTACTTTTGGCTGAGCACGTTTTGACAGGGCCGCGCTCGAGCACACCACCCACTGAAAATCCAGAGTCACTGTAGAAGCTTGTGCCTGGCAGTGAGAAGCGCAAGCCTTGAAGCAGCGCCCGCAGCTCGAGGGCGTCAACGTCTGCTGCAGGGTGCTGAGAAGAGCCCGCAAAGGTGGCCTCGGCGCGGCGTGTGTCCTGGAAAACCTGGGCGCAGGACCAGCCGAGGCCTTGTTGGGCCAGCGACGAAAAGCCGTCGCGCGCACCGGCCCCGCAGGAGACCACCCCCGAGAAGCCAGAGCACTGGGGGCCTAGGAGCCGGAGCCAGGACGGACACAGGAGCAAGCAAACGCTCGGCCAGGAGACGGGGCAGCTCATCCCGACGCGCAAGTGCCAGTCTGCCTGTCAAGAGCGGCGGCGAGGCCCCACGCGGTTCTTCTGGACAGCGACAGGAGTGGTGACGATGCTGAAGCGTTGCAGGGGCCTCACCACACGCTAAGCACTGCCACTGCTGCGGGAGCCCAGCATCAAACTGACGCCGAAGGGGCCACTGTCCGCCTGAAACTGCACTGCGAAGATATGCTGCGCCCTGAGGGCTGACCTTTTTGCTGCGGGCCACCTTCAAGAGAGGGTGCAAAAGAAAAACGTTTCCAAACTCAGGACGCTCCAAGTGGTCCGCGACCCGCTTCCAAATCCACCCGCCCACCAAACGACCCAAAACCGACCCGAGAGCGAGAGGGGAGAGGTCGAGAGGATACAAACTTCCAAATGATGGGCGGGGCCGCTGGAGGCCTTGCATGGCGATGCCGTGTCGCAGCGCTGAGGCTACACAGGCGCTGAAAGGGCCACGCATGCTTTGCCATGCGGAGACAAGCTCTGGGAGCCCACTCCAGGCTTCCTCTAAGCCACTGCAAAGAAGAGAGCGGGGTATCCAGGAGTCCCAGACGGCGGAGGCAAGGACCATCAAGGGGCCCTTGCACAACTTGCAAGCAGGGTCGACCTTGACAACATCCGAGAGCTGCAACATGAGCGAGACAGAACGGCCATCAACCCTCGCTGCTTCAACTTGCGCCTGCCGGTGACGAGCCTCGCGCAATTCTGCGTCGCCAGCGCCGAGGACCTGGTGTCCGTACAACACAGAAGACAAAACAGTTGACTGGACATGTGATGCAGTTGCTTACGCTTCAGGAGGCGACCAAACGAGAGCAGCTTGTCGCGTCGCGCACGCGCTGGCGGCGCTAGGTCATGCCGAACGCGGCGACCCTCAGAAAAATCAATGCCTAGATTGCGCTCAGTGGCGACCCCCTGGACCGAGAGCCACCTCGCCCGATCCTGGAGCTGCTGACGCAGGTCGACCGACGAGGCGCCGAACTTGCTCTTGGTACGCTTGATCTTCACATCTATTCTGGCTAATCCAGGGTGAACTAGTTCCGTCGCGCCTGCTAAGTCTCTGGCAACATGCTCTTCCCGACCACAGCTGCAGCCCGAAGTCGCCAACCACCGCCCCCTTCTCAACGGCGGGGAAGGCGCGACCCACGGCGTCGAGTGGCTGCAAAACTACGAGTTGTAGCACGAGGGCAGCAAAGTGGCATCCTGGCATGACAGCTTGCAACGCGCGAATGCACTCCGATACCCTGCCGCCCAGGTATAGAACCCGCGCGGCACGATACAACTGAATGAGCAACTAAAGCTGGCGCGAGGCGAAGCTGGCGGCGATCGCTGCTGCAAGCGCTCGCGCGTGAGAGATCTGCTCAAAAGCTTTCTCCAGATCGAGGGGAATTAATCCACTGGCGAAGCCGCGGCCCTGGGCCCACTCAGTCGCGGCAGACTGTGCCCAAACCAGCCTGTCCGAGCCGCGTCCAGCCGCGGCCCGCCAGAGGTCGCGAAAGTTGCGCGCCTGCCAGGCTCGCGCAGGAGGTCTGCGAAGGCGGCCCTGCAGGCGCGCGACGCAATGTAGAAGGCCGATCGGCCTGAGGCCCCCTGTGCGCTGTACAGGGAAGGCGACGTTGCTGCACGTATCTGGCCATTTGCACTGCAGCTCGGCGGCCAGGACTAACCGGACGAGAACTTCGGTGACCGCGCCAGGGAGACGGTCGAACAGGCGAGGCGAAACCCCGCCGAAGCCGCAACCCGAGCGAGCAGGAAACGAACGAAGGAAGGACCATCCTCATCTCCCTGACGGTTGGCCCGGGGAACATGGGCCCGAGATCTGCAGGCCACGCGAGTGGCTCGTGAGGCTGACCTACTTTGCGCCAGCGGCACCACTCGGCGGCGAGGGCGTCCATCTCCTGCTGGCGAGACGCTGGGGCGGGCAAAAGATTGCCCCCCCGCCGAAGCGCTGAGTAGAGTGCCACGGCGTCCGAGGGCGAGCGATTGCAAAAAGGGCAGCGGCTCCACCGACGAAATGGTCCCAAACCCACTGGCGCCAGCTGGTGCTCTTGGCGTTAGCCGCCGTCTTGTGCTCTCGAGCAGCTATGGCGCGGGCCCCTGGTTCGAAACATCGAGCCAGCTCATGCGACGCGTCTCTGGCACCGCCCAGAGCAGCCAACCACGCTTGTGCATCGCCAAATGAGGTGGCGAAGCGCGCCTGCGCCACGTGCAAAAGCACGTTGAACACAGCCAGCGTACGCTGGCGGAACTGGGGCGGGTGCCAGAAACTCAGGTTGTGAAAAGCGTACGTCACGCGCCTCCACCAGACAGCGAGGGCGCCCAGACGAGGGAAGGGTAGCCGGCGAGGAGCATGACGCCGACCTTGATCCAGCCGCAACCCACGTCCACGACCAGCGTGCGCATCTGCATGCGTGGCGTTAACCTGGTAGATGTCAAGGAACTGCTGCTCTGAGAGGCCCACGAACCCAGTCCACACGTCGTGCACAGCGCCTGCTGGTCGCGGAACTGTCTGTTGGAATTGTTGCCATCGTCGTTGCCAATCGCGCGCCTCGCAACCGAGAGGCCTGGCACGGGGAGATCGTCGGGGCGCAGACGCTCTGAGCACAAGCACATCTGGAACCGAAGAGGGAAGATGCAGCAGCACGGGCTTGCGCGGCCCGGTGGCCACCGACGAGAGGACACGCACGACATGACCGCACTGCAGTGAGCGATGCACAACGAAGTAGCCTAGACACTCGATGTCACCTGCACGCGAGCACGTCGGGAAAGATGGGGCGAAGACCGCCGCGTCCAGGCTGTCTACCCACATCGAACCTCTCAGAATCTCTGGCGTAACATCCCGATCACCTTGGATGACGAAGGGCATGTCAAACTGCTTGGTTCGTTCACGGACTTTGCATTAGGATGGGCCAGCTCGCCGCGGCCAGTCCGATGCCATGACAATGGCACACGCCTGTCCACAGAAAGCCGCCAGCACAAAGACTGCCACAGCGAGGCGCGACAACTCTGCCAGGCGCAATGTCTGTTGGAACCAATTCCAGCGCGCTGAGGCCATGGGCTGCCATCATCATGCCAACCCCTCCTGTCGTGCCCTTGTCAGACTTGGGATCAGCTGCTCCAGCACGCGCATGCCACCCTGCGCGTCGCAGCCGATGCTCGAGGGTGGTGCCGTCGAGCTGCTGGCGATTCTGAAGACATACTGCATCGGCCTGGCGTACTTCCGAATCCGCTAGAAGCTTATCCAGACCAGCCAGGCCCGTGACGTTCGACGTCACGAAGGTGTAGCTAAACAGGGTGCTGTGGTGGCTGACTCGATTCGCTGCAGGAACGAGCCTTCTTCGCGAGTCTCTCCATGGCCTCCAGGAAAAGGCTGGCGGCCAACTCGCGCTTGATGCCGCGATTGGGTTCCATCTCCTCGATGAAGGAGTGGTCGCCAAGCAGGCTGCCGACCTCCATGTCGATGGGGAACGGCTGTGTCGAGCCCTCCTGCGGTTGGAGCAGCGCCTGTTGAGTCGCAATTTGCCTCGCTGCCTGCGGCGCCGCGCGCAGGAGGAGGCGGAGGGGCGCCTGCAGCGGGGGCAGCATCAGGAGAACCGCCCCAGCGAAGCTCTTGAGCCATCGCATCCAGTTGCTCGAGCACGCGCGCATGTTTCTCCTTGGGGCCCTCCTCAGCTGGCGCCCGCCCGCGAACGCCCTTGGCCCAGGTATGGAAGGCGGCCTGGGGCGGAGCAAGGCTGATGATGGCCTGGGCGGCCTTGGCGGCTGCTGCATCAGCGGCGGCCTGGGCGTCGTCCAGCTCGGCCTTGGCGTGGGCAGCAGCCTGCATGGACTGCGCGAGAGCGGCCCTGGCCCGCTCGAGTTTGGACTTGGCCTTCTCGAGCTTCTGTTGGAGGACGTCTTGCTGGACGTGCGCTTGCTTAGCGCACCCCCGCGGCTCGCCCTGGAGCATGGCCCGCGCAGCGCGCGCACGCCCAACCACCCTCGGATGCCACCCGTCACTGATAGCGTCGAAATCTCGAGCCGACATGGCGGCGAAGACCTCGATCTGATCGTCCGTGGGATTGGGTGGGTCATGGTACTTCTCTGAGATCTTGGGGGGCGCACCCAGCTCCTTCGCGGCGGTGGGGGCTCGCCAACGACAGGCTTATTCGGCGCGTGGCCGCACAAGCGACACGACGAGCGCCACGAATAGTTGAAGGGGTACCCACATTGCTTGGCACGAGGACAAGCCCAATTTTTCATCTGGCCCACGGGCCCAGTAAGAGGTAACGAGACGAGTGTCAGGCAGCGGCAGCGAGGGAAACCTCAGCGCGGTATCTGAAGACATTGGTGCGAGAGCGGGGCCGCAGAACCCCCGCGCCAAAAAGCCAAGGTCACTGAGCCACTACGCTACGGACCTTGAGCCAAAATGGCTACGGACCCCCTCTTCCTCCTCCTCCTCCTCCTCCTACTCCTCCTTCCCTCTCCTTCTCTCCCCATCCTGGTCCCCGCCCTCCGCAGACCTCATCGAGAAGCGGGAGGAGGAGGAGGAGGAGGAGGAAGGACGAGGTCGGAGGAGGAGGAGAGAAAAGAAGATGAGGAGGAGGAGGAGGACCAGTGCAAACCCAAGACTCACCAACGATGTTGGAATACACCCTCCAGGCTCCCTCTTCCTGGGTCCCTACAGGGGTGCATGTCCACTGAGGGAAGTGCCCCGTTGGAGAACAGCCGCGTGAAAATCCTGCAGCGTGCCAAAACACCCTTTTCAGGAATCCAGCGCCACGAGGCAACTCGAATGTTGCGTTGTGACGGCCCTGATTCCTGTTGGAACACCATTCCCGGGACTCCAACACCGCGAATCAACTTAACTGCTGCGCCCTGACAATCCTGAGCCGTTCCCGAGCACCTTTTTTTCTTGGTAAACTGCGCACTGGAAAGAATTACGCTCTTGTAAGGCTTCAAGCGACTGTACGCGGCGCTGAACCAAACTGCCACAGATTGAAAAGGAGCCCCCTTGCATCCGTGAAGCCCTTGTCAGTTTTCAGAACGCAGGAGCGCGGCGCTGAGGCAGGAAACGCACTTTGAAATCGAGCCGCCCTCACTCAGGAGGGGGAACAAAAACACAGGGGCAATTCATCGTCGAGTCCCCAGAAAATACTGGGAAACATTGGGCGCGGGGGGGAAGACAAAAACCCAGAAATATGGCAAAATGTAGGGAATCTTGCTATTTGTGTGTAGAAACTCATGTTAGAACATGTTGATTGTTTCTCCTATGGGGTCCCTCTCTCCTGTGCGTGCGCCGCGATGCCGCCTCGCCGCAGGCTTTTTGTGTTGAAAGCCTGAGGTCAGGGGGAGACCTCAGCCGCAGGGGCGCCGCCTGCCGCAGGCGCGGCGGCTCGGCCATGTGATGGCGGCGGCCGCCGCGGGCGGCGCCGCTGGCGGCTGCGCCGCTGGCGGCTTCGCCGCGCTGCCCGCAGGCGCAGCGGCCGCGCTGCCCGCGCCCCCAGGAGGCCGCGGAGGCAACCGCGGTCGCGGCGGTCGCGGAGACGGGCGAGGCGCCGGTGGAGCCCGCGGAGGACGCGCGGCCGCTGCACGCGGGGCTGCGGGCGGCAGGCGAGCGCGTGCGGCCGCGGCTGCTGCAGGCGCTCGAGGCCGCGGAGGTGTGGCGGCTCGGCCCCGTGGAGGTGGTCGCGGTGCAGCCGCCGCAGCCGCAGCGGACGGTGCCGACGGAGGAGCCGCAGCAGCTCCTGTCGCCGATGGCCCGCCAGGAGGAGGAGCCGCTGGCGCGGATGTGCAGGCTGGAGGTGCTCCTGGAGTACTGGCGGGTGGCTGCGGTGGACCACCCGCGGGAGTCGGAGCGGTTGCAGGCATGGTGGCAGTTGGAGGCGGAGGTCCGCCCGGGATGGCTGGCGCTGCCTGTGGAGGAGGCCCGCTGGGCGGACTCGTGCCTCCCCCTCTGGCAGGTGGAGCAGCCGCCGTGATTGGTGGAGCTGGCGGCGTGGCAGGACCTCCCATTGGAGCTGTTCCTGGACTGGGAGGAGGTGCTCTCGGCGTCGGAGGTCACGGCGGCGCTGGTGCTTGGGCCCCGGCTGCTGGTGGCGTTTTCGGCGGTGGAGCCGGAGGCGTGCCCGCAGGTGCAGGGGCAGCCCCAGGTGCTGGTGGCCTGCTGGGCTGGGTGCCTGCAGCTGGTGGTGGAGTTGGGCCTCCAGGAGGCTGTGGCTTCGACCTATCGGCACCGCCAGGAGGAGCAGGACCCTGGGTGCACGGCCCTTCGTCGCCGATGGCGTACCAGCGGCTTGGGCTGTCGCCAGGAGGGTTGCTGGAGTGCGTGACCCTGGACAGTTTCGGAAGCGCTGTCGGCACGGCGCTGTTCAGCATCCAGAGTGTGTGGCCTGGCGACGGCATGGGCGTCTTCGTGGAGGCGTCTTTCCTGGGCTGCAGCAATGCCGCCTTGTGGCCGACGTTGTCGGGGAGCTTCAATCACCTCGGTGGCGCGGTGCTGCACCTGTGCACCCAGCAGGCCAACGTGTGCTCAGGGCTGGTGCATTGGCCTCAGCGCTCCGTGCTGCACGTGGAGACCTACCGCATGCGAAGCTCCACGGGGGTGACTGAGCCGTGGGCTCAGGCGCTGCTGGCCAGTCGTGGAGCCGCTGGGGGGGCAGACAGCCGCTGGCCTCCCTGGCGGATCCGTCGGAGGTGCTGGCCCGCCTGGAGCTGCCGCTGGAGGTGCCGTGGCTGGCTCGGAGCCTACCCCCGAGGAGCTGAAGAAGAAGGTAGCTGAATTGCGCCTACGCTTGCATCGCAAGCGTGGGATAGGTGAGGCCCTCGCGGAGCGTGCTGAGCAGGCTCTTGGCGGTCGTCGAGTGGGTCGTCGCGAGAGGAGGCGGACACGACGCGCCGGTGACGACAGCAGCTCCGATGGCTCAGTTTTTGACGGCGCCCCCCACGTCGACCCAGGCCGCAGGATAGCTCATCTTGCCCACGCCGCTCCAGGAGCTCTCCTGTCGAGCGGAATGGATCAGATCAAGCGCTAGCTTGCACGGCGTGGCGGGGCGGACACCGACAAGGGCCTGGACGAGCTGGCGGCGACGGTGGTGCAGTACATCGCGAGCGTCTGGCACGGTCACCACCCGCAGAGCGAGATGGGGGTGGGAAATGTTCGCGAGATGCGAACTGTCGGCGAGTGTCTCGACGCGCTGCTCAGAGGAGAGTTGGATCACCTGGGCGATCTCTTGATGCAGAGGCTGAAGGCGATCGAGCAGGCTACCAAGGACGGCCACTGGCAGGTGGCCCAGCATCTCGAGCTGTGCGACGACCTGGGCGTGGGTCTCGCTCGCCAGGAGGAGGTGCACGACGCCGTGAGCAAGCGCAAGAGGACGTTTGGCCTGGCCGAGAGCGTGGCGAAGGCCAAGAAGGGAGGTGGCGCAGGATAGGGGTCAGGCCGAGAGGGCAGCGGACAGCCTCGGGCGCCGCCCTCTCGGAGGCCATCTCCGACCCCTGGCATCCTCTCTTCAAACCCGACGACCAACAAGTCCAGCAGCATGGTGGAGCGCGCGAAGGCATCACGAAAGACGCGCTGGAGGAAGGAGCGGAGGCAGGCTGCCGCCGCGAAGAAGCAAGCTGCAGCACCAGCAGCTCACGGAGGAGGGCAGGCGCAGCAGTCGGCCAGCCCCGCAGCTTCGCATCCTCCCGCGCCTGGCGCCCCAGGGTCACCAGCCGCCGCCGCGCGCGGCGCCGTGAGCCCTGGCCCCGATCGCCGACCGATCCTGCGCCCACCTGCTGGAAGGGAGACGCGGCCAGCGCCACCAGTGAGGCGCGTGCACTTCGCCGATCAGGTCGAGCAAGGCGGACTGCAGCAGCCACCAGCGCCGAGGAGCCACCCAGGTTCGCCTTCGCCGCAGCGCAAGGGCGAGAAGGCGAAGACCACGAGCTCGGGCAAGCCGAAGTTCAAGAAAGGCAAGGGCGGCGGCAAGTCGGACACGGACAGGTGGCAGGGTCCCGGCTCCAAGGGCAAGTCGAAGGGCAAGAGCAAGGGCAAGCAGCGCGCCTAGCTCCCACGGACATGATGGTTGTTCCGTCTGAGTCTGAGAAGAATGACAATCCAATCGATGATCAGGAGTCGGAGATCTCATCCCAGAGGTCATCTTGTCTTGACTCCTTGCATGACGCGGAGCACACTGTCGCTTGCGACACAAAGGATGTCTCCGAGAATTTATGTTCCTTGCCCTGTGCGCTGCCCAGTTCATCCGTTGAGAACTTCGGCACCACGCTACTGTCGCGGCTACTTCCTGCGCTACACCCCGGCACTGAACGTAAGTCCGCATTGCATCGTTCGAGGTCGCCGTCGCCTACCCTGGCCACCGCTACTGGGGGTGCTGGGTCTGCCTCTGAGGCGGCCCACGGCGAGACAGGCGACTCTTCACATTTGGCTTCTTTACGTACATCCACTGGCAATTCAGTCAATCAGTCATTTGGTAAAGCTGACGTTACTTCTGAATGCGATGGTATCTCACACCCGGCTTCTTTACGCACTCCTTCGACGGCTTCGCTGGTTTCCGAATATGATGCAGTCTATGGGGATCCGCTTCCGTCACCGAAAGGTCGGCGAGAGCGTCGGGATCTTCTCCCGCCCCCGATCGTGTCTCATGGGTTGGCTGCTCCTCGGCGTCGCGGAGACATTCGTGAGGACGGTCAAGAGCTGGCAGCTGCGAAGCCTGAGGAGTTAGATTGGCTACATTGTATCGTGTCAGGTCTCAACTTTCACTACACTCGCAGTTGGGTCCATGCGCCTCACGGCCCTCCAAGCGCCACTCAGCGCAAGGCCCTCGATAATCTTCTCTATGAGGTCAGAGTCTTTCGTGAGCAGTGCGCTGGCCTGATCCCTGACATCGACTGGGACGCCGACCTTTGCTCCGCCGCCACTTCCTACGACGGCGAGGAGGTGTTCCCTGCCGAGCCCCTTGACCGTGATCGTTTGCTCGAAGCCCTGCCTCCTCGAGAGGCGTGCGCGGCCGTGAGGGCCGTTGATGCGACAGAGGGTTGGATCAGAGCTGCCCTCTCCGACCCAGGTCTGATCCTGAAGGACGAGTCGGAGCTTGGCAGCTTGCCCCCCACTCCGAAGGTCTGGGCCTCGAACGAGGAATGGGAGCTCATCGCTGGCGACCTACTCGAGAGGGGGATTCTCAAGACGATTGAGTACGAGGACATCGTGGAGGTTCAAGGGCGAAAGTTGGTGGGGGGCATGTTCGGCGCGAAGAAGGGATCCCACTTGAAGGGCGAGGGGCCGCAGCGGCTGGTGATGAACATCATCCCCTCCAACTTCATCCAGAATACTATCGAGGGCGACATGCCGATGCTGCCCCACAGCGACAAGTGGAAGAGCGTGATCCTCAGGTCTGGAGAGGTGATGCTCTGGAGTGCGGAGGATCTAAAGTGCTGCTTCTACGTGTACAGCCTCGGCGATGTGCGGCTGAAATACATGGCCATCTCAAAGCCCGCGAGGAGGTGCGTCGCTGGGCTTTCAGGCAAGGGCATGATATACCTGGCCGCCGCCGTCGAACCCATGGGATGGATGTCGGCCACCGGAGTGATTCAGCACATCCACCGTCGCCTTCTTCGAGCCCGGCATCCTGAGCTACGGCAACTCTCGGCGTCGGAGGAGCTGCGCAAGGACGCTCCTATTCCTCCTGCTCGCCGAGGTGGCTCTCACATCTCAGGAGTGGCTCCTGTCCGTGGCGAGGTCGGCCGCACTTATGATGACGACAAGCGGACGATCTACATCGGGCGCGGCTCCAGCCCACTACAGCTTGCTCCATCGAAGTGGGGCAACCCGTTCCGCATTCGGGATGGTCTGGACAGGAGGCGGGCCATCGAGCTATTCGCAGAGCACCTGGAGAAGTCGCCCGACCTTCTGGCCGACTTATCTTCTCTGAGTGATGTTCGGCTGCTTTGCCACTGCAAGGAGCACCAGGCCTGCCACGGCGATGTTCTGATCGCGAAGTGGTTGGAGCGCCTCAACACGCCAGCCCTCTGGAGGGCCTGGCAGGTTACATCGACAACTTGGACGTGCTGGAGATCACCGACTGGTGGCACGCCAAGTCCCTGCAGGAGGAGGTGATCAGCGAGGCGGTCGATCTGGCCCGTCGGAGGTATGAGCACTTCAACGTGCCAAGAAGCGAGAACAAGGCCGTCATCCGCGAGACCACGACGCAGTCCTTCGGGGAGGCGATCGATGGGGAGCGCGGCACCATCGGGCCGCCCGCAGAGTTCGTGCGACGGTTGATCTCCCTCACCTTGGCTGGCGACTCTGCAAAGGCCCACAGCGACTCAGAAGTGGATGCAGATCCTGGCGGGCCGATGGGTTCGGTGCCTCCTGTTCAGGCGCGAAGCAGATGTGCTTCACCCACTTGTGGCGATTCTTAGTGAAGTTGCGTGGTGATGCGAAGGTGCCGCGTAAGGTGCGCGAGGAGCTGGTGTCGGCCTTAACGTTGCTCCCTTTACTTCGCTGCGACCTGCGCGTGCCGATCAGCGGGCTGGTGACGGTCTCGGATGTCAGCATGCAGCGTGGAGCCGTGTGTCGAGCTGTTCGCATTCGGCCTGATGGAGTGGCCGCTGCGAGAGCGGCCAGCCGAAGGCTGGTGACTGACTTCCGCGACGAGGTGGTGCTCCTGTCCTTGTTCGACGGCATTGGTGGGGCTCGCCGCGCCCTGGACCTGTTGGGGCTCACTCCCGCGCTGTTCGTGTCCGCCGAGATCGACGCCGAGGCGAAGCGAGTGACCAAGTATGCATGGCCGGACGTGCTGGAAGTCGGCGACGTCTGCTCCTTTGGGTTCGCCGAGGCGGTGGCCATCCGTGAACGAGTTCCGCATGTGAAATGGATACTAGTGGTGGCCAGTAGCCCAGCCTGGCAGCGACCTGTCCCGCATCAACGCTGAGCGCACTGGCCTTCAAGGGAGACGGTCACGTCTGTTCTACGAGATAAGCCGCATTGTGTCTCTTCTGCGCGAGGCGCTGGGTGATTTCTGCACGGTGCTGTCCCTGGTTGAGAACGTGGCCTCAATGGACTCGGAACCGCGACAGTTGATGTCACATTCCCTGGAATGCGAACCTGTGTGCATCTCAGCGGGTGATGTCACACACTGCCAGCGTGATCGCTTGTATTGGATCAAGGAGGAGCTGTTGACGCCATGGCAGGGCGAGTAGTTTGTCATGGACTCGGTGAAGCACGTCGTGATCCCGGACGGGCCCGGTCCAGTTGAACGCTGGCTGGCCGCTGGGCTTCAGTGGCAGGGTGACGTTCAGGAGGACTTCCGCCTGCCCACCTTCCTGCGCTGTGTTCCTCGTCGTGCTCCAGGTCAATTCCCGTCAGGTCTCGACAAGTGTGCAAGTCATGAAGTCGAGCGTTGGCGCAGGTTCAACTACTGCTACGCGCCCTACCAGTTCCAGGACATCAACTGCATCGAGGAGCCTGACGGCAGCCGAAGGCCCCCCTCGAGTGTCGAGAGAGAGCTGCTGCTCGACTTCCTTCCAGGGCACACGATCACGGCACGAGTGACTAGAGCGCGCAAGCTTGAGAAAGCTGATCTGGAGCGTTGCCGGTGCGCTCTGCTTGGGAACAGTTTTCAGTGTGTGGTTGTCGCCTGGGTGCTGGCCCACTGGGCTCAGAGAGCAGGCTACCTGACCGAGATCCCCTCCGTCAGGCAGATGCGTGAGACTGGAGGTGGCGCCACCATCGCCGATGCCACAGTCAGCATGGACCAGATGGATTGCGACGACGGTGTCTTGGTGCGCCAGCACGATCTCGAGAGTGAGGATGCCGCGCTGGACCCCAGCATCATCATCGTGGAAGAGCTGGCCCGCCGTGCCGAGGCCAGAGGCAGCGACATCAGGCTTGACACGTTCGAGGCGATGCGGCCTGATCTGTGGCCCAGGCGACCAGTCAGTGTGGCACGCTGGCCATGGAAGGCCACCGCCATCTGGGACTGGAAGCACCCGTCCCACATCACGGACCTTGAAGTGAGAGCCACTCTGGGAGCCATGCGATGGCGCTTCAGATCCTCTCAACATTTACGCACCCGCTTTTGTCATCTGATGGATTCTCAAGCTGGTCTCGGAGTCATTACCAGAGGCCGATCATCATCTCACTTGCTGCATGTTACCGTTCGACGCATTGGTGCCTTGATCTTGGCTGCTCTTGCCCGTCCCGTGTATGGCTACACGGAGACTGACCGCAACCCCGCGGACAATCCGTCGAGGGGGGCGGCTGCGGCTCCTAGTTGACTTCATGCCAGGTCGAGTTCAACACAGAGTCAGAGCAGCGCAGGATCAGGCTACGCGTCGTCAGCTTCGGGCCGTGGTGGGTCGCCTATCACACAATCTGGTGCAGCCACGGACCCTGGAGGTATATCAGAATGCAGTGAGACACTTTTTCAGATTGGGTTACTATGAGAGGCCTTTCTTGGTCTGGGGGCGCCGACCACATTGATCAACTGGATCTGCTGGCGGCCGACTGGATCGAGTGGCTCTGGACCGAAGGGCATCCTCAGGGCGTGGCAGGGAAAACTTTGTCAGCCGTCCAGTTCTTTTTGCGCAAGAAGCGCATCCTGCCAGCGTCATGGAGGCTACTTCGTGCTTGGCAGAGACTAGAGCTGCCGCAGCGAGTGCTTCCGATGCCTGACATCGTGTTGACGGCGCTGGCTGCCACCGCGCGTGGCTGGGGCCGCAACGACGTCGCGGCGCTGCTGGCCCTCGGCTTCGCAGCCTTCCTGAGGACCACCGAGATGATGACCTTGCGACGCTGGCAAGTCGCCATCGACGAGGCTCGCGCTAGAATAGTTGTGGTGCTGCCAATCACAAAAAGTGGCCTGCGATTTCATCGACAGGAGACAGTCGTGATTGAGGATGCCTCGGTGACACAGCTGATATCGCACTTATTACGACATGTTCCGTCAGACCAACTGATACTGTCATCTTCAATTGGTGATTTCAGACGTATATTTGAGCAGCTGTGTGCTGCCATCGGTTGCCAGCAATTTCAATTCAAGCCATACAGTCTAAGAAGAGGGGGGGGCACATCGCTCTTCCGTCGCACTCGTAATATGCCTGCCACTCTAGAGAGAGGGCGTTGGCAAGACACGGCGACGGCTCGTATATACCTTACAGAAGGCCAGCAGGTTCTCTCAGAATTGCGCGCTTCGCAATCAACCCTCGAAAGATGGAGGTTTCTTGGGAGCTTGCTGGCCTACGATGTGGCCTCCCCCACTGCGGTGGTTTCAAGGCGGTGAACCAGGTGGGGAGACGTGGAAGAGCTCTTGGGTCCTCTCGGCCTCGTCTTGCCTCATCGTGGCGCCCGGGTTTTCCTGGTGGCCGCTGGCGGCCGTTTCGAGGGGCCCTGGTTTTCCGCGGAGGAGTCCTGGGGCCATAGGCCTCGTTCGGCCAGACCTCGCCCTGGGAGAAGCTCGGCCGCGCGGTGCTGGCGGCGCTGGCGAGAGGCAACACGGGGCGGTGAGTTCAATGGGGCTCAGCCGCCCCGCTGGTGGGCCCGCGAGGCCCCGCTCGACAATACCCTGGTGGAAGCGGCGTGGCACAAAACAAGAGGGGATCCCAAATAGTAAGAGAAACATTTATGTGTGTGTCCCAGGGCCCCTTCACCCACCCCGTGAAACTCTTGCAACTGTTTGAAACGAGTGCGCGCGGCGCGAAGCCGCTAAGGCGAGGAGCCACATGTTGGAAGCGACCCGCCCTCCATCTGCGAAGCTCTTGCCAGTTGTTTGAAAACGAATGCGCGCGGCGCTCGCGAGGGCCACATGTTGAAAACGACGCGCCCTCAATCCGCGAAGCTCGTATCAACAAGTACAGAGAATGCGCGCGCGGCGCTGAGGCGAGAGCCACAATTTGAATACGAGCCGCCCTCAATCCGAGAAAATCTTGCACATGCTTGAGACGAACGCATGCAGCGCCAAGGCGAGTGCCAAATGTTGGAAGCCACCCGCCCCCCGTTTGCGAAGCTGTTGCCAGCTTTCAAGTTTGAGGCCCATTATTGGTAAGGAGGTCTCGGGCGAAACGCCCAGCCAGCCCTTGCGACTGGCCTCCGGGTGCGACAGTGAGGGCTCATTCACAAGGACAAGGAGCAGAGGAGAGAAAGGAGGCGGAGGAGGAGGAGGAGATGAAGGAGGAGGGGAAGGAGGAGGAGGAGGAGGAGGAGGAGAAGAGGAAGGAGGAGGGGAAGGACAAGGAGGAGGAGAGAGAGAGAGAGGGGCCGTGCCCGCGCAATCCAGCGCAGGTCAACGGTGTGCGCTCGGGCCGCGTGGTCGACAGGCGCAAGCTGCTCGGGTTCGCCAGGTGGTTCTCGGGGGAGGCCGCTCGACCACCGCCGCCTGGGGCTCACGAGGGAGGGTGGGATGGCTCGAGTAACAATCGTGGTCGGCTCGGGGAGGGTACGCCAGTGCTCTTCGCGTTTGTTGGATGTTCTCGTGCACCCTGGGAAGGGCACCCCTGGATGTTCCGTACTTTTGTTGGTCGACGGAGGGTGTCATGTTCTTGAGGGATGTTCTTCTGGCCCAGGTCCGATTGCAACGATCGAGGCAAGGCGTGCTCACATGCAGAAGCTCTTTCTGGTGGCCGCCCTTGGGGTCCCCTCCCCGGGTTCGAACTGGGGGGGGGGCTCCCTATAATGGCTCCGGGTTCCGAGCTCCCGGCCGGGGGGGGAGGGTCCCGAGAACCGAGGGGTAGCACCCCCCCGCGGCGGCGCTGGCGAGGCTTCCCCCATCCACGAGGGCTCTCATCCGCCAACGTACTCGGTGTCGAAACTGCAGGGCGCGCGCCTAGCATCAGGATCCTGATGTCGTCGATGGGCCAGGAGCTAGCTCTCCAGAAGGGGAGGGAGCAGAGATGGGAAGCGGGGGGAAGGGGGGGAGGAGGAGGGAGGAGGGAGGAGAGGACAGAGGGGAGGAAGGGGGGAAGGAGAGAAGGAGGGAAGGGAGGAGGGGAGGAAGGGGGAAGGGAGGAGCACGGAAGAGAAGGAGTGAGGAGAGAGGAGGGAGACGGAAGCGGGAAGAAGCACGAAGGAGGAGGGGAAGGAGGGGAGGAAGGGGGAGGAGGGAGGAGCAGGGAAAAGAAGGAGCGAGGAGAAAGGAGGGGGACGGAGGGGTGAAGGAGCACGAAGGAGGAGGGAGGAGGTGGGAGGCAGGAAGGAACCAACCTTTTGGAGAACCGGCCTGCTGTCCGCCGTGAAACACTCCAGCCCGTTTAACCAGCATTAGAGATGACAATGTACCCCTGGATCATTTTCAGCTTCCATGCCCCCGAGATTTCTCGAAACAAACAAAAAAACACTGCTCCTCCCAGCTCTTGTAGCATGTGCACGCTGTTCTGACTCGGGCCCTAAAGCGAAGCTGGGCGACAGTCGCGCTCCGAGATGACGAAGGTTGTGCGACGTCTTGCCGGCCACTGCGGATGGGGTAAGGATACGCCGGACGTTGTGCGACGCAGTACCCAGCAAGAAAGCGAAGTCATCCTGTTTGTTTTCATGCTGCGCGACCCCGCTGACCCACACTCCAAGCCCAACAGCCGCTCGATGTTGCCGTTCACTATCTGCTCGGATGGCCTTATGCATCGACCCACCTCCTACCTCCCTCCATTACTTTACCTCGAGACGTCGTGCACGAAGCATGTGGTGCCAATGTCGTGCCACTCGTGGGTGATAGGGGGCTTCAGCCTTCAAGACGACGTACCAGTTAGCCTCCAAAAAGAAAATTAGCCTCACCACCAAAGAAAAAGTGAGCACTGGATAGTGCTCGAGTTCTCTCCCTCTGCCCTTTCCTTCCTCCTCTCCCCTTCCCACCCCATCGGGCATCGGCCGGCATCATTGAATACGAGGCTCTGGATAATGTGTCCGTTGCCGCTTCTCTCATCAAGTGTTGAGCATGAAGATGCCTACACTTACAATGTTGAGCCAGCCAGAGTTCACGCGTGCAGGTGTTGTCAGTTGCAGAACTCGAATGGTACATGGTGAAATAGGTGGGAGGGGAGGAAGGGAGAGGGAGGAGAGGGGAGGAGGGAGGAGCAGGCAGTAGGGAGGAGGAGGAGGAGGAGGAGGATGAGAAGGAGGAGGAGGTGGAGGAGGAGGAGGGGAGCGCAGAGGAGGGATGGATGAAGTAGGAGGAGCAAGGACGACGACGATGGAGGAGGAGGAGGAGGAAGAAGAGAAAGAGAGGAGAAAGCTGAGGAGGAAATGAAGTGAAGAGAGCAAGACGAGGACGAAAGGAACGAAGAGGACGGGTTGGAGGGAGACGGGCAGGAGTGAGGGAGGGAGGACCAGGACGAGCAGATGGACGACGACGGCAACGACGACGAGCAGGGGGGTAGGGGAAGGAGGACAACGGCGAGAGGAGCAGCAGTCCTCCTCCACTAACCCCCGCCCCTCGTCCCCTCCGCCTCCTTTGATGAGAGGCGAACGTGCAGTCGCTCGGGCAGATCCGCAGGGAGCTGCCCGGCAAGGAGTCCGAGCGGTGGGTCACCTTCGCGCCGCCGAGGCCAGCGACATTGGGCAGGAGGAGGAGGGCGGACGTGGCCAGGGCGAGGACACGTCCGTCCCAGAGCGTTCCGGAACCCTCAGAGAAGGCCGCGGCGCCCGAGACATCCTCCAGAGCCGCCGGATCTCAAAGATTCTCGATTTATCTTCCACCGGATTCGCCCTCGTCCCGGCTTTGTCTTAGCATTGGGCAGGAGGAGGAGGAGGAATACAAAGGCACAGGGCGGGAGGAGAAAAAGCACGCCAGGTGCGCTGATACTTCTAGATCCGTCGACGGGTGTGACAGCGAGAAACCCTACAGAGGACACCATCGTGCTATGCGCAATCAGAAAGGTGGGGATGAGGAGGAGGTGGCGGCGGATCAGCGGGAGCAAGAGAAAAGGATGAGGAAGGAGAAGGAGGAGGAGAAGGGGAAGCAGCAGGAGCAGGAGTAGGAGGAGCTGGATGACAGGGGAAGGTCGAGGATGACAAAGGAGTGGGGCGACAACGATGAAGAAAGACTCGGTTCCCGAAAAGTTGCCCGCGCTGAGGCGAGAGCGCCAACTCTGAACGACGGGAGCAGGGCGCCGATCCTGCAACGAGGCCCACGCTGCAGCATGAGCACCATCTTGAAATACCGAGAGTGTTCCTATTGAGCATGAGAAATATGAATTGTTGAAGTCCTGTACAGAGCACAAAATACACGGAGATGGCGGGATAGGTTCAGCACGTAGTCGGGGGAGAGAGGAGAGTATGACTCGCAGTACACAGTGAAGAGAAAGAGGTTGGAGCAAGAGGGAAGGGGGGAAGAAAAGGAGGATCATAAATTATCCCAGTGCGACCCTACCTAGGAGTTGGAGCATTCAGGAAAGCAACATCTACATCTACACCGACAGCTACATGTACATCTACACCTGCATCTACATGCCGTCTACTCTGCGCTATGCTATGTTATACTATGCTATGCTGCGCTATGCTGCTATGCTATACTATGCTAGGGTACGCTCGGCTGCGCTGTGTTATGCTATGCTATGATATGCTGCGCTATGCGATGCGATGTTATGCTATGCTATGCTATGCTGCGCTATGATATGCTAGGCTAGGCTATGATATGATATGTTATGCTGCGCTATGATATGATATCATATGATATGCTGCACTATGGCATGATATGATAGGGTGTGTTATGATATGGTACGCTGCGCTGTGCTATGCTAAGCAATGCTATGCTATGATATGCTATGCTGCGCTATGATATGTTGTGATATGATATGCTATGGTATGATTGGCTATGATATGTTATGGTATGATGTGCAAATGCTGCGCTAAGCTAAGGTAAGCTATGCTAAGCTAAGCCAGGCTAGGCTAAGCTAAACCAAGCTAAGCCAAGTTAAGATGATATGAGCTAAGCTAAGTTAAGCAAAGCTAGGCTAGGCAAAGCTAAGCTAAGCTAAGATGAGATAAGCTAAGCTCAAGCTAAGCTTAGCTTAGCTAAGCTAAGCTGGGTGAACCCAGGGGACGTAACTGGGGGAACCGCGGGGCGGATCCTGGGGGAACCGCGGGGCGGATGCCAGGGGAACCGACCGGGGCGTTTTCCACTGCCCGGCCCTTTAAGCAAAGCCAGTAAGAACCCTTCTAGGCATAGGCAGAGCCTAGGTAGGGAACTTGAAGAGGAGGGACGACCTGGAAACATGAGGGCGGGTGGGAAGAAATGAAGAGGGAGGGGCGGAGGACGAGGAGAAGGAGCAGTGGGGGCTTGGGAGTGAAACGAGGAGGGGGGAAAGAGTAGGAGGAGGAAGAGAAGCGGAGGAGAAGGAGGAGGAGATGGTTGATAGGCTTAGGCGTGCCAAGGATGCGTGGCGCGAGCGGGTGTCCGTTGGTAGAATCAGGCTTCACTTCGCCCTCAGCCAGGCCCGTTGGCGCGGAGTTTCCGAGTGGGCTCAGAAAGGCAAGAAGCGAGCCCATGATCTAGCCAAGCGAGGGGCCCAAGCCCACCCTTCCAGTCGGACCGAGGCATGAGACCCAGGTCGGTTCGGGGAGGGTACCCCAGTGTATTCCGTGTGCGTCGGAAGCTCTCTTGCGTCCTGGGGGAGGGTACCCTTAGATGCTCTGTTTGCTTTGGCCGACGGAGGGTCTCATGCTCTTGAGGGATGCTCTTCTGGCCCAGGTCCGACTGTACTCAGATCGTGAATGACCTACCCCGCTTTCGCTTCCAGACAAAACCAAGTCATACCACGCGCCTCCTGGTCAAGCGATCTGTCTGGTGCGGGCCGTAGCCTGGCATCGTCTGGTATCGTTTGGAAGCGAGGGTGGTCAAAAGCGAGGTAGGTTCGTTTGCCTCCTATGTACAACAAGCCGGTTTGGGATCCGCATGAGCGGCGCGAGCGCTGCGCGGAGCGGTCGGCTCGGCGGGCCTGCCGAGGCGACGGACGGCGGGCGGGCGCGGGCGCACGCCGCCCCGTTTCGCTGCGGCGGAGTGCCGCGGAGGGCGAGGGCAGGGGTGGACCTACACTTTTTCGGTCGCGGCCGCGAGCGAAGAGCGCACGCTGCGACAGAAGTTGTCCGGGGCTGCGAACAAACCTGATTAGCTGCAGGGCGCAGAACAGGCCGGCCGGGCCAGCTCACAAGGCGGCGGGGGTGGACCTACACGGTGTTTGGCGATCTCGTGGGCCGTTTCCGCTGCGACGACGTGTTGCGTCCACAGCGCGGATTGGGGACAGAAAAAACGAGGGAGAGCGAACACGAAACGAGGACGAAAAGCACCGCTCAGGTGCAGCCCTGTGCGAGGACGCCCCATCGCCGACGGGGCGTCCTCGCACTCCGCGGCGCCCCGGTGGGCGAATCGGATCGATGGGCCGCCGGGTCGACCGTCGGCGGCCGGGCGGGGGGCGTCTGGCGGAGGTGCCCGCTGCCCCGGGCCTGCGGGCCCGCTCGCTCGCTCGGCTTCTTCTCCTCGGCCTAATAAGGGTGCCCCTGCGGAGGCTCTCTCTCGGGCGGCCGAGAAGTCTGCGACGGCTCCGAGGCGGGATCGGCCCCAGGGAGGAGGAGGAGGAGGAGGAGGAGGAGGAGGAGGACGAGGACGAGGACGAGGACGAGGACGAGGAGGAGGAGGAGGAGGAGGAGGAGGAGGAGGAGGAGAGAGGAGGAGAGAGGAGGAGGAGGAGGAGGAGGAGGAGGAGGAGGACAGGGGTCATTCCGATTCCGCCGGTTCGATTCGAATCGATTTCCGCGATTCCGATTTCGAACCGACTCGATTCTGGGATTCCGATTCGCGATTCCGATTTCGAGTTTGCCCGATCCGGCTTCTGCCGATTCGATGCGTCAGCCGATTTCTGCCGGCTTTTGCCGATCCAGCTTCGCTCCGGCTCTGGCCCCCAAGGGGAGGAGGAGGAGGGAGGAGGAACCCCCAGGGGGGAGCCCAAAAACCCAACCCCCCCCCCAAGGAGGGTTTTCCAAAAGCGGGACCCCAAACCCACCCCAGGCCCCGGGGTCGGCGAAGACCGGTGCGTTGGCCACCGAGGCGCAGCGCGCTAAAGCCAAGGGCATCGAGCGACCGCGCATCCACACGGAGCTCGCGAAGTTTCAACCTCCTCGCGCGCGCGGCGCGGGCGGCTCTCCCGGCGACGACGAGCCCGCGTCGAATGAGGCAGCCGCGCTGGCTACAGCGCCCAGCCGGGGCACCGCGGCGGAGAGCCAGCCGCCCCTGGCGAGGACGCCACGGCGCCAGGCGCATGACGCGTGGAGCTCGGTGGCGGCGGTCACAGATCAGATATCGCATGCAAGCGCCATGGCCCACAAACGGGTCGCTCTCCAGGCGAGCCCCGGCCGGCCCGTCTGCCCGTCGCCCGCGGGGGCGCGCCCGCCCAGGTTGCACCGGGCGCCCTTTGCAGGGGCGGAAGGCCCAGGTTGCCTTGGCAGACGACCGCCCTGCGCGGCGGACGCGGGCCGAGCGCGCCGCCGCCGGCGCGGCGGATTTCAGGGCCGCAGCTTCGCGCCACGCAGCTTCGCAGCCGCGCCATTCGGCAAGGGCGCGGCAAGAGGCGCCGCGGCGGTGCGCGGGCAGAGTGCGACGCCGCGGACGCCGCGGGCGCCGCCGGCACCTGGAAGAGCGACCGCGAGCCGAGAGCCGACGGGCGGTCTTCCCGCTCTTCTTACCGCGGGGAGCACAATAACAGGCGCCCCTAGGATTCGCGACGGCGCATTCACCTCGGAAGAAGCCGTCCGCCTGGCGCCAGCTGGAGGCGCGCGCGTCGCGCGGCGCGCGGCGACGTCTGCGGCGCGCGCCAATGAGGATATGCACCTCGCCCCACGTCGGCATTTGCATAACGACGAGGCGCCGACCACGGCCACCGCCCCGCGGGGCCCACAGGCGCGCGCGCGCCGGCGGCTGGGCGCCGCGACGACGCCGCGTCGCCCAGGGCGCGGGCGCCAGACTTGCGACGCGAGGGCCGCCCGCCCGCTGGGCCAGGGGGCGCGCGAACGCCCCTGGCAGACCCGCGCGCTTGCTCTCGCGAAGCGCGGGAAGCGACGGGGCCAAGTGTCGATGCCACGCGGTGGTATCGGGTTCTGCGCCTCGGGGCGCGCGCGACGCTCGCGGGCTCGCGCGCACGGCAGAACGGCGCCTGCAATCAACGCGGTCGCGCGCGGGCCATGGCCGGCTGCAGTCGCCTGCCGTCGCCTCCGTCTGCTGCGGGGGCGCCTGACCTTGCCTTCCTCGAAGAGGCCTTCCCCCGTTCTCATGCCCTCGAAGACGCAGAGGTATTCGAAGAGGCCGCGGTGGTGCCCGGCGACGTCTGGGCGGCGATCGATGGGACTGCTGCGCGCCCGGCGCGGCGGGCGCGCCGCGGGCGGCGCGCGACTCTCGAGCGCGTTCGAACCAGAGCGCGGCAAGGCCGCGCTGCTCGGCGCGCTCAAAGAGCCTAGCGACTCGGCCGAGATTCTCGCCAAGACTATAGCCGAAGCGGAGCTTGGCCGGATGAGCCATCCTGCGCTAAGCAGCGCGGTCGAGTTCGACGGCGCCGTTCTGACGCCGCGGTTCGGCGCCCAGCAAATGAGCGAGGACGGGCCCGAAAAGCCGCGGCTTGCAGATGATGCGCGGCGCTCTTTAAGCAACGCGGCGCCTCAGCCGAAGGAGCGCCTCGGCCATGAAGCCATCGACGCTGTGCTCGGCACGCGCAGCGCCTTTGGCGCGCGCGGGCGATGCGCCCGGGCTCTGGAAGGTGGACATAGACGCCGCGTTCTGGCGAGCCCCGCTGACGCTTGGACATCGCGCCTTCGCGTGGATTGCTTTCCTCGCGGGCACATGCGCGCACGTGGCCTGGCGCGTCGCCGCCCCAATCGGAGCGACATCCCCCGTTCGCAATTGGGGGCGCATCGGCGCGACCGCGCTGGGCCGAAGGTTCATTCTCGTTCCCACCCTTCGGCGCGCGGACAATTTCTCCCCCCTGAACGCAAGGAAGGGCAGCGCGACGCAATGCGACAGTTCGCCGAACTTGCAAAGATGATCCTAGGTCCGTGCGCCGTGGCCGACGACGAGCTGCAGTTCGGCAATCCGCTTAGCGACTTGGGTCTGTCTGCGACGATTGATGAGAAAGGCCATGCAAAGGCCCTGCGCGTTAGCCGCTGCCAGACGCGCGCCCGGGGCGCCGGGATCGCCGCTGCCATTCAGGCGGGCGCGCTCGAGCGCGGGCGCGCGCCCAGCGGGCCGCTCCTGTTGAGCCGCCTCTAACACCTTCGGGCGTTTGGGGCGCGCGCTGCCCCCGCCGTTATTCGAGCGCGCGGGGGCGCGCCATCCGAGCACCCCGGAGCACCTGCGAGTCTGTCTGCACTGGTGGCACGAAGCGCTCTCCAACGATTTCTCCACGACTCGAGAGTGGCAGGCGCCAGACACCATGTCTGTTCAATTGCTCTCCGACGCGCGGGGCCATCGGGCCAGGGTGGCCGCGGTTCTTTTCATTGACCGGCGCATAATCTTCACCGACGCCGCCCCGCCCGAGCCCTTGCTTCGGCCCTTTAGAGAAAGGCGGGCGCGACAATCAAATCAGGGGTCTGGAGGTGCTCAGCATCGCGCTGGGCTCGGCCACCTTCGAGCTGCTCCTGCCGGGCCGATGCGTGAATATCTCTGCAGAATCCAGGCAGCAAGCGGGCCGCCCGGCCTGGCGCGGCGAAGCAGTTCGACCGCGCTTGCCTGGTCCATTCAATTTGGCGCATGGCGCTGCGTGCAAATTGCGATCTGCACGTCCATCGAGTGGCGTCAGCAGCCAATATCGCCGACTTGCCCTCGCGCGAGTCATACTCCCTGTTGCGTCGCATGGGGGTGGAGTGGTCTCTTCTGGCGCTTGACGATGCGCGGTTCGACCCGAGCGCGCGGCTTCCTCGCCGCCGGACATGACCGGCTCGGGCACCGGGCACGCGCGCAACGCATTGCGTCTTCCATCGTCGGTCAGGGCGCGCCCGCCAGGTCGGGCAGACGCTGGGTCCTCCCTCGCGCGCGTCGCGGCCGGGCATCGCGACGCGCGCGCGCGCTTAATTCGCCGCGCTGCCGGCGCGCCTTGAGGATTCCTTCAGCGAAAGATGGCGCAGTCTGGATTGATCGCTCAGCTTCGCGCAGTTTGCCCTAAGGCACGCCCTATTATTGTTGTCGATGCTGCTGCGCTGCCTGCCGACATTGGCGCCGACGCCGCGAGCGACTTGGTCGGCGCCACCCTGGCAGACTTCAGGGGCGCCGCGGCATTATCTAGCGACGCCCGCAAGGTGGTCCTCGCGGACATCGCGACAGCTAGCCCAGCGCGGCGGCGCGCCAGCTGCATTCGGCGGGGCGGCACGGGCGCTCCTCCTGCGCCCGCCCCCTCGCCCGGGATTGCCCCTAGGTCTTTTCGCGCGATCCGCGCTGGCCCGCGGGCGCTCCGCGTCGGCCGTCGCGAGACCGGCATCGCGAGGCGGGCGACCTCGAGCGAGTCAGTCTCGTCATCTTCCACGGCGCGTCGCGCGGGCGCCAGGAGGCCCGGTCACCGACCTCCTTCGCGCGGGCGGCCGGCATCTGACCGCGTGGATGAAAATCCCTCAAGGCTCCCCGGCTCGAGCGACAATCGGTCGTCGAAGTCCACTGGGCAGAGTCGCCCAGCGACGATGGCGATGTCCAAGCACCTCGCGTAATCTGGGGGTCGTGACTGCACGGCACACACTCGGGCGCACCCCGGCACGCGGGGACAGCGGGTGGCAGCGCTTGGCGCGGCCCGCGGGAGCGCCGTAGTGGGCGGTGCTCCCCCACGGGCCCGACCGACGTCTGTCCGCTTGGCCGCGCGCTGCGGGAGCAGATGGGTCGGGTCTGACCCCTCCGCTCCCGGGGGGGGTCCTCCTCCCCCCCCAGGGCCGTGCGAGGCGAGTGCAAGCGCCAGGATTTGCGTGGTCGGAATAACGGGGTTACTGGCACAACTCCGCCTGCGCTGGAAACGACCCCGCGGCTGGTCGCGGGGGCGCCCTCGCTCGGCTGGTCGACCGCGCGCTGGCCGACCAGCGCCCGCCTCCCGTTTGCGTTGTGCGGTGCTGTACTGTGCCGTGCTTTTTCCGCCGGGTATTGGGGCGGGGAGTAAATACTGTACCTTGTCTCGCTTCTCGGTCCATAATGGCCTGTACCGTGTCTCGTGTTTCGGTCCATAATGACCACGTGCGGTGGCCCATAGTGGCCTGCTGCGCTCACTGGGCGAATGGGGCCATTTCTTCGGGTCCATAGTGACCACGTGCTGTCGCTGGCCCGCCCAACCCGCCCTGGGGGTGGGGGGGGGGTGCTCCCCCACGGGCCCGACCGGCGTCTGCCCGCTTGGCTTCGGAGAGGCCGCGCGCTGCGGGGGCAGATGGGTCGGGTTCGCACCCTCCGCTCTTGGGGGGGGCTTCCTCCTCCCCCCCCAGGGCCGTGCGAAGCGAGTGGAAGCGCCAGGATTTGTGACGCGACTTGGCTGTAGCCCACTGCACGAAGACATACGATGATGTGGACGACAACTTGCCAGTCCTCCTCCCCGGCACGGAGGAGGACGAGGAGAAGGAGGAGGAGGGGGAAGAGGGAGGAGGGAGGAAGCGACGAGGAGGATGGACGATGGACGATAGACAGAGGAGGAGGAGGAGGAGGAGGAGGAGGAGGAGGAGAAGGAGAAGGAGGAGGACGAGGACGAGAGGAGGAGGAGGAGGAGCAGGAGGAGGAGGAAGAAGAGGAGGCGGAGGAGGAGGAGGAGGAGGAGGAGGAGGGGGAGGAGGAGGGGGGAGGAGGGAGGAGGAGGAGGAGGAGGAGAGGAGGAGGAAGGAAAGAGGAGAAAGAGAGGAGAAGAGGAGGAGGAGGATGGAAAGGACGAGGAAGGAGGAGGGGGAAGTGGAGGCGGAAGTGGAGCAAATGTAGGAGGAGGGGGGAAGAGGGAGGGGGAGGAGGAGGAGGAACGATGGACGATGGACGGAAGACGGTGGACGGTAGACGAGGAGGAGGAGGAGGAGGAGGAGGAGGACGAGGACGAGGACGAGGACGAGGACGAGGACGAGGACGAGGACGAGGAGGAGGACGAGGAGGAGGAGGAGGAGGAGGAGGCGGAGGAGGAGGCGGAGGAGGAGGAGGAGGAGGAGGAAGAGTTGGAGGAGGAGGAGAGAGGAGGAGGGAGGCGGAAGTGGAGCAAATGTAGGAGGAGGAGGAGGAGGAGGAGGAGGGGGCGGCTGCCCTTCCCTGAGCGCTCTGGCCTTCGCGCCCCCTCCCTCCCGCGAGGCCTGGCAGAGACGCGCCGCAGTAGGCGGGCGGGGCGCGCGGCTGGGGCGGTTCCAGTTCCACGGTCGAGGCCGTGGCTCCCTTCGCCTCGGGTGACGAAAGCTGTGCATGTCCACTGGCCCTCGGCCAGGCCCTTCCTGGGCCCAGGGGCTGTGACTACGCCCTCCCTCGGGGGCTGCCCGAGGGTGCCCCTGGCCCAAGGTGCCCCCAGCTTTTGGCACGATGTTCGAGCACCTGGGGCCCCCTTATGCGCCTGTGGTTGGTGCTCTGGGTCTGGAGCTGTGTCTACGCCCTCCCTCGGGGGCTGCCCAAGGGTGCCCCTGGCCCGAGGCGCCCCCCTGGCTCTTCGCCCAGTCTCCGAGCACGCCCCCCTGGGCCTCGCGAGTGGCGCTCCGGAGGCAGCGGGGGGCTCCTTGGAGATCCCCTGGGGGCGCCTCGGGCCAGGGGCGCTTCTGGCACCACCCGACCCCTGGCCCAGCCAGGAGGGCGTGGCGCGTACTCCAGACTTCGTAATAAAAGGGAGGGGGTCTGGACCCTCCAAGACAAGTCATTTCAGACCTCCCCCGTGGGAGAACCCTCCAAAACATCGACCCCAGATCCCCCAGGCCCTCCAAGATAGCCTGGAAGAGACCCCCCCCGAAATGAGACCCCCCTCCCTTTCTTACGAAATCTGGAGTACGCTGCTGCTGGGCTCAGGGTGGCCCTGGCCAGTCTGCAGTGGATAGGTACAGGTTCCGCTGCCCCCTCGCCCCGCCCTGCCCGCCAGGCCCGGCCGCGCTGGCCCCCCTCCAGGGCCGACGCGGAGCCGGCGGTCGCACAGGCGGCTCGCCGTAAAGAGCTGCCTTGCTCCTGCCCCCGCCTGCCCCGGGCCCAGGCATCCGATGTCCTCGGCGTGTCCATGCGGGATCCCCAAAGTCCTGGCCCTCTGCCCAGGGGGGCAAGGCTTGCCAGCCTGAGTCAACAGTTTGGCTGTCCGCGGGCCCGGATGCCGAAAGCGGCGAAGGAGAGCGATCCCGACCGTCTCGAGACGTTGGATGTCCGAGGACCTCCATCGAAGATTGAGAATCCCCGTGATCTCCCCTCCCTGAATCATGCACATACCAGAGCCGCTCCACTGGAGAGAGAAGCCCAGCTTGTACGCGACCTGCCCGTTCTGTGGATCTCGAGCTTGCTGCCCGCTGTCACGGTTCGCCTGTCGAGCAAGCTTCTCGACGGGGGGGTGAAGGATTCGGTGGAGTTTGGTGGGCGGGGAGTGTAGGGTGAGAAATGGGCGGAGCAGCAGTTCGCATCTCGCTTCGGCCTAGCAATTGTTGATTTCGCAGGTTTGAACAAGAAGCTTGATGGGCAGCAGCGTCAGAAACGCCCAGGGAGGGGGGGCAAGCCAATTCAGTGCTGGACTGATTATTCTCTTCTCCGACTGCCAGCCTGTTGCGGGAGGGGCGGATTCCAGAAGCTGCCGAGTGTCACTGACATCGGCCGGAGAAGGCGGGAGTCAGGGAGGAGGAGGAGGAGGAGGAGGAGGAGGAAGAGGAGGAGGAGGAGGAGAAGGGAGTCAGGGAGGGTGGGAGGCAGGAGGGAGGGAGGCGGAGGGACAGGCATGGAGCGCCCGCAGCCGTTCTGTCCGTCAGTGCTACCAGGTAACTTCACGACCGCCCCGGGGGGCGGGGCCGCGCGCGAGCTTGCTCCCGCGGTCCTCTGGCCGCCTCTCCGAGGCGACGACAGGGGCCAATATAGCTCAGGGGGGGGGGGGGCAGTACGGTCTATCCAGGGGCGCCGATGGTCTATGTCTTCGGCGAGGCTCCCGGGCGAGGCGAGGCTCCCGGGCGAATGCGTGTAATGCCCGCCCCTGGGCTGGTCGCCCCTATCGTCGCCGCCGAGCCTCCCCGGGCGCCAGCGGGCCGTGTCCCCCCCACGCCCCCTGCAGCCCAGTGCGGTCCAGGGCGCGGCCTTCCCCTCCTCGACGTCCTCGTCCTCCCCCACCTCCCTTTCCTCCTCCTCCTCCTTCTCCTCCTCCGATGTAGTACCTGGGCTCTCTCTCTCTCTCTCTCGAAACTCCCCAGTCGTCCCTCCTGCGTGTCCCTTCCCCCCCCCCCTCCCTGAGCCCCTCATCCCTCCACTCTTCTCGTCCCTCCTCCGTCCCGTTTCGCTTCCCCCCCCCCCTCCCCCTGCCTCGTCATCTGTAGATTCCCTCCCCCCTGCTCCCTGGCACCGTCCCCCGAATCCTCTTCCCCCCCTCCTCCTGCCTCCTCCCTGCTCCCCTGCTCCCTTTTTTCCTCTCCTCCTCTCCTCGCCTCTCCCTCCTCATCTCATGTTCCCCCTCGTCATCCTCGCCCTCCCTCCTTCTCCATGTCCCTCCCCTCCTCCTCCCCCCGCACCCCCCCCTCCCGTTCATCCGTACATCCTCCCATTCTGCCCCGCCTCTCCCTCTCTGCCTCGTCCCCACTCCCTCCTTGCTGCATCCTTCTCCATCCCTCGTCCCCTCCTCCCCCATCGCTGCCCCCCCCCCCCCGCTCGTCTGCATCCTCCGCTGGCCCCCCTGGCCCTCCCAAGGAGGGGGGAGGCCTAGAGGATCGCAGGCCCCTCCGCCCGCCATGCAGTCGCTGGCGCCGGCGCTGCTCCTCCTGGTGCTCGAAGACAATCCGTCGCCGCTTGCGAGTGAGTAGGTGGGGGAGGATGACGAGGAGGAGGCGTTTCTGCTCCTCCAGGCCTCCAGGGGTCCGCGTCGAACTCGTGCGCTCCTAGAGTGGGAGGGTGGCAGAGGGGTCGGCTTCGAGGAGGAAGGACGGGGGTGAGGGCATATGGACAAGAAGGGAAACGATTCAACATCAACAACCAACAGCTGGCGTGTGTCATTAACCTCAAGAGGTCTTTAAATTTGATCCCCCCTTTTCACTCGGCGGTGAATAGGACTGGTCCTAAAACCTCGTCCTCCCTCCCCCCTCTTCCCCTCCCCCTCCTCTTCTTCCTCCTCCTCCTCCTGTTGTCGTCGTTGTTGCGCGGCGGGTGCCGCTGAACTAAATGATTAGTTACCCCCTGTTGGTGTAACCCCAGTCCTTGAATAAGGCCGCCGAAGAAAATGATCAGTTACCACCTTTATGGGGGGGGGTCTGAAGACTTATCGCGGTTGCCTGGCATGGCTTTGCAAGGAGGAGGAGGAGGAGGAGGAGGAGGAGGAGGAGGGGGAGGGAGGGGCAGGATGGAGATGACGAGGACGAGGGCGAGAACGAAAGGAACGACGAGGAAGAGTCGGAGGAGAAGAATGAGAAGGGGGGAGAGAGAGAGAGAGAGCGAGGGAGAGAGGACGTCGAAAATGAGGAGGGGGAGGGGGAACGGGGAGGAGGAAAAGGAGCAGGAGCACAGGCAGGAGCGATTGGGATATTCGGGAACATCTGTTCCAGAGGCACGGTCCGCATTCCACGCAAAGGTCGGAAGCCCAGCTAGAGAAGGCATCTGCTGTAGTAGTGGACCCGGCTCCTGGGATACTGGCACGAAGGTGACCTCGTTGTCCGTAGTCATGGATCGTTGCTCCCCACAAAAAGGTGTGTTGGTCAGATCGATGAGTAAATCGCTAGATGTAGAGATGTAAGACTACATTGGCGCTTCGCGCCATGCACCCTGGTCCTTGAAGTTTGGCATGCAGGCGGAAATCGCGGCGGAAGGGCAGGAACGTAAAACAGAACGATAGCGCTAATTTCGTGCTGTCTTGTCCGACATCGTCGTCATGAGAATGCCATTCGTTATCCCTCCCTCACGGTTCCTCTTCCTCTTCCTCATTCTCGCTTTATTTTGCGGATTCTTCCCCATCCTCCTCAGTTCTTTCTGCGGAGGCTCCTCATTGCAAAGCTGCTTGGGCCTTCACGAAAGTATTGAAGGGCTTCTTAGGGGTCTTCTGCCTCTTGGGCGGCTTCTGGCGGACTCTGGGGGCTTCCTCGGGCCACCTTGCTTCCAACTGCGGTCTCCCCGAACGACCAGGTCACGATTTGGAATGGTTGAGGGGGCGTCTTGGGGCCATCTTGGGCCGTCATGGGGCTCTCTTTGGACCATACTGGGGCCCTGTTGGGCCGTTCGGGAGCTCTCTTGGATTGCCTGGAAGCCCTTTCTGATAGATTTTGGGGCGAGTTGTTCGGGCCTCTTGGCCTGTCTCGGACGCTTGGAAGACCGAAGGACGGAGCAGTCACAAAAGCACACAAAAAACCATCGGGTCCTCGTGTTGTTGCTGCGTTTCGAAGGCCTCTTGGGGGATCTTCATTGGGTCGTTTTTGGGGGCGTCTGGAGAGTGTCTGGAGCCTCCTGGGGCCCTCGGGCGGCCGTTCGGCGGCCCTCCGAGAACCGACTTGGGCCCGCTGCCTGGGCCCAGCAGGGGCTGCCAAGAGCTCCGGGAGGACCGGGTGGCCTTCTGCGGGGGCGTCCGGGGGGCCCCCGAGGACAAGGGTCCAGGGGGTCTCGTGTAGGGAGGACGGGGTTCAGGCATGTTGTGTATAGATATATACGTACATACGCATATGCATGCACCAATGTATATGCACGCATAAGTATATGCACGCACACACACACACAGATGTATAAGTGTGTGAGCATGTATGCTTGATGCATGTCTTCGCGAGAGGCACGCATGCAGGCATGCATACATGCATTCATGGTTGTTTGTTGGTTGCTGTGTTTGTGGATTCGTTTGTCTGTCGGTTGTGTGGTTGTATGTGTGTTTGTTTGCGCGTGTGCCTGTCTGTCTGTCTGTATGTCTGTCTGTATGTATGTATGTGCGTATGCGTGTATGCATGTATGCATGGATGTATGGACGGACGGATGCGTGTGTGCTTGTATGTATGCAGAGGCGTCAAAATAATAATAACCACAAAAATGTGTATACATGTTTTGATATACCCATCGATACGCGTGCCTATGTGTATATCCGTAAGGGCTTCGCCCCCTGCCGCCGGCCCCCTCTCCATCATAATGGGATATAACAGAGTCGCGTCGGTGCGTCTCGGCGCTGCCTTGGCGCATCTGGGAACCTCATGCGGGGGCGGATAGGAGTCATCAGCGCATATTGAAACGTTGGCGTTATCGAACTCGCCGTCGCCTACGGCGAATCACCGTCGCACCCTGCCCTTTCGGAAGCGCCTATGTGGCCGAACGTTGTGACCAGAGGCCTGCCAAGCTATCAGACCATGTGTTCCCCGAATCGGTTTGGAAAGTTTTCGGGGAACACGCGGGGGAGAATGAACATAAAGATGAAGAGGAAGATGCCTCTTGGGCCGTCTTGAGCCGTCAACATCCTTGAAACACTTGGGGAAAATAAGTGATTTTGGTCTCTTTGGGCCCTCCTGGAGGACCTCTTGGAGGCCTCTTGGGCCGTCTTGGAGGCCTCTTGGGGGCCTCTTTGGCCGTCTTGGGCAATATTGACGCCATGTTAGGCCGTCTTGGAGGCATCTTGGGGGGCGAAGCTATCGGGCCATGTGTTCCCCGAGTCGGTTTGGAAAGCCTTCGGGGAACACGTGTCGGGGAGGAAGAGCAAGAGGAGGAGAAGGAGGAAAAAGGAGAAGGGAGAGGATGTCTCTTCGGAGCCTCTTGAGGCACTCTAGGGCTCGATTGGGGCATCTTAGGATCGTCTTGGAGGCCATGTTGGGGCTATCTTGGGCTCTCTTGGGGCCTCTTGTGGGCCTCTTGGGGCCCTTTTGGAGCTTCTCGGGGGCCTCCTTGGCCGTCTTATGGCGTTCCTGGCCCGTCTGACGCCGTCGGGAGCCGTCTTGGGGGCCTCTCTGAACCGATTTGGGGTTCTTTTGGGGCGCTTCGGGATCGTTTTGGAGGCCATCTTGGGCGTCTTGAAGGTCTCTTGGACCGTCTTGGGGCCCTCTTGGGGCCGTCTTGGAGGCCTCTTGGACCGTCTTGGGGCCCTCTTGGAGCCCTCTTGGGGCGATCTTTGGGGCCTCTTGGGCCGTCTTCAGCCGTTGGAATGCCGAGAAGAAGCGAATGCACAAATCCTTCAAAGACTTAGGGAAAATCAATGATTTGGGCCTCTTCGGGCCCTCCTGGAGACCTCTTGGAGGCCTCTTGGGCCGTCTTGGCCTCTGGAGAGCCTCTTGGGCCGTCTTGGACTCTCTTTGGCCGTCTTGGAGGCCGTCTTGGACCATATTGGGCGAACTTGGAGGCCATCTTGGCCGTCTTGGAGGCCATCTTGGGCCAACGTGGCCATCTTGGCGCCATCTTGAGCCATCTTGGAGGATTTTTTCCCGGACTGAGCACCTTGTCAGGACCCCGGCGGGACGCGCCGGAGCCCCAGGGGGAGTTATTTTGGAAAAGAACCAAAACCAAACCGAAAGGGTTCAGCACGCCAGGCATCCCTGTGATGAATCAACAGGGTGCGGCGGATCTAAGACGCCTACGGCGAATCACCGCCGCCCCCTGCCTTTTGGGAAGCGCCTCTGTGGCCGAACCTTGAGGCCAGACCTGCCAAGCTATCGGACCATGTGTTCCCCGAATCGGTTTGGAAAGCCTTCGGGGAACACGTGGGCATCTTGAAAGTCATCTTGGCCGTCTGGAGGCCATTTTGACCCTTTCGAGCCTTCTTGGAGGACGTCTTGGAGGGCTCTTGGGCCGTCTTGGAGGCCATCTTGAGCGTCTTGGAGGCCTCTTGGGCCGTCTTGGGGGCCTCTTGGGGCCGTCGTGAGCCTCTTGGGCGATCTTGGGGGGGGGGGCACTTGGGCCGTCTCGGGCCGTCAGAAGGCCGAAAAAAAGCAAATGCCATAATACTTCAAAAACTCATGGGAAATCAAGGATTTTGACATTTTTCTGGCCTTCCTGGAGGCCCTCTTGGAAGCCTCTTGGGCCGTCTTGGGCCACCTTAGGGCCATCTTCGGCCGTTTTGGTGGGCTCCTGGCCCGTCCGACGCCGTCGGAAGCCGTTTGTGGGGCCCCTCTGGGCCGACTTGGGGCCCTTTTTGGAATGCTCCAGGGCCGTCTTGGAGGCCATCTTGGGCGTCTGAAAAGCCTCCTGGGCCGTCTTAGGGGCCTCTTGGGGCCGTGTTGGGAGCCTCTTGGGCCGTTCTGGGACCATCTTGGAGGCCTCTTGGGCGATCTTTGGGGGCTCTTGGGCCGTATCGGGCCTTCGGATGGCCGAAAAGAAGCAAATGTCAAAATCTGTCAAAAACCAAAGGAAAATCAATGTTTTTGGCCTTTTCGGGCCTTCCTGGAGGCCCTCTTGGAGGCCGTCTTGGGCCAGCTTCGAGCCAACTTCGGCCATCTTGGTGGGCTTCTGGCCCGTCTGACGCCGTCGGAAGGCGTTTGGGGGGCCTCTCTGGGCCGACTTGGGGCCCTCTTGGGGTGCTCCAAGGCCGTCTTAGAGGCCATCTTGGGCGTCATGGAGGCCTCTTGGGTTGTCTTGGTGCCCTCTTGGGGCCGTCTTGGGGGCCTCTTGGGCAGTCCTGAGGCCATCTTGGAGGCCTCTTGGGCGCTGTGGGGGCGATCTTGGGGGCCTCTTGGGCTGTCTCGGGTCGTCGGAAAGCCGAAAAGGAGCAAATACGAAAAACCTTTGAAAACCTGAGGAAGATCAAACATGTTGGCCTCTTCGGGCCCTCCTGGAGGACCTCTCGGAGGCCTCTTGGGCCGTCTTGAAGGCCTCTTGGGCACCTCTTGGGCCGTCTTGGGCCATCTTGGAGGCTTCTTGGGCGGACTTGGACGTATCTGGGACCCTCTTGGGCCGTCTGGGAGGCCGTCTTGGACCATCTTGGGCGAGCTTGAGGGCCATCTTGGCCGTCTTGGAGGCCATCTTGAGCCGTCTTGGAGAATTGTTTCCGGACGTTGAGGTCGTTTGCGGGCCTGGAGGTCCTTCCCGGCACCCCGGCGGGACGGGCCGAAGCCCCAGGGGGAGTTCTTTTGGAGAAGAACCAAAACCAAAACCGAAATCGTCTAGCACGCCAGGCACCCCTGTTGCAAGCAACAGGGGGCGGCGGATCGAAGACGCCTACGGCGAATCACCGCCGCCCCCTGCCTTTTTGGAAGCGCCTATGTGGCCGAACGTTGAGGCCAGACCTGCCAAGCTATCGGACCACGTGTTCCCCGAATCGGTTTGGAAAGCCTTCGGGGAACACGTGGGCATCTTGAAGGTCATCTTGGCCGTCTTGGAGGCCTCTTGGGCAAGCTTTGGGCGATCTTTGGGGCTTTTTGGGCCGTCTCGGGCCAGCTTCGAGCCAACTTCGGCCATCTTGGTGGGTTCCTGGCACGTCTGAAGCCGTCGGAAGCCGTTTGGGGGGCCTCTATGGGCCGACTTGGGGCCCGCTTGGAATGCTCCAGGGCCGTCTTGGAGGCCATCTTGGGCGTCTGGGAGGCCATCTTGGGCGTGTTGGAGGCCTCTTGGGCCCTCTAGGGGCCTCTAGGGGCCATCTTGGAGGCCACTTGGGCCATCATGGGGCTCTCTTGGGGGCCTCTTGGGCGATCTTGGGGGCTTCTTGGGCCGTCTTGAGCCGTCGGAGAGCCGAAAAGGCGCAAATGCCAAAATCCTTCAAAAACCAAGGGAAAATCAATGATTTTGGCCTCTTCGGACTCTCCTGGAGGACCTCTTGGAGGCCTCTTGGGCCGTCTGGGAGGCCTCTGGGGGGCCTCTTGGGCCGTCTTGGGCCGTCTTGGACTCTCTTGGGCCGTTTTGGAGGCCGTCTTGGACCATCTCGGGCGGACTTGGAGGCCATCTTGGGCCATCTTCGCGATTTTTTGAGGATGTCCCGAGCGAAACGGCCGTTTTTGGGCATTGACAGACGGATTTTGGGAAATTCGCGGGTGGCCGGCGGGACGGGCCGAAGCCCACTGGGGAGTTCTTTTAGAAAAAGAACCAAAACCAAAACCTGAATCGTCCAGCGGGGAGGACGGGGAGGAGAGGAGAGATAGGAAGGGGGGGAATGGAGGAGGAGGTCTCTTGAGTGCCTTTTTGGCTACTCTGGGTTTATATTGGGCCACATGTGCGGTCTTGGAAGCATCTTGGGGGCCTCTTTGGATGCCTTGCGGCCTTCCTGTTCTGCCTGACGCCGTCTGGGCTTGGTTGGGGGCCTCTCTGTGGCCTCACTTGGGTTTATCGTGGCCGTAGTGGACGCCAGCGTGGGCGTTTGGGAGATCTGCCGGGCCGTCTTGGGGCTGTCTTTGGGGCCGTTTTGGGGCTTTCTTGTGCCGTCTAGGGGCGTTCTTGGAGGCCTCTTGGACTGTTCTGGGGCGCTCTTGGAGGCTTATTGGGATGTCGCGGAGTTTTGGAAAGCCGAAAAGAAGAACATGCCAAAATCCTTCAAAAACCTAAGGAAAATCAATGATTTTAACCTATTCGGGCCTTCCTGGAGGGCGTCTTGGAGGGCTCTTGGGCCGTCTTGGAGGCCTTTTGCCGGCCTTTTGGGCCGTCTTAGACCATCTTGAGGCCATCTTGGACCGTCTTGGGTGCATCTTGGAGCCATCTTACCCGTCTTGGAGGCCATCTTGGCCGTCTTGGAGGCATCTTGGAGGCCATCTTGGGCCATCTTGGCCGTCTTGGAGGCCATCTTGGGCGTCTTGGAGGCCTCTTGGGCCGTCTTGAGGCCCTCTTGGGGCCTTCTTGGGGGCCTCTTGGGCCGTCATGGGGCCATCTTGGAGGCCTCTTGGGTGCTGTTGGGGCGATGTTGGGGACCTCTTGGGCCGTCTTGGGCCGTCGGAGAGCTGAAAAGAAGAACATGCCAAAATCCTTGAAAAACCTAAGGAAAATCAATGATTTTAACCTATTCGGGCCTTCCTGGAGGGCGTCTTGGAGGGCTCTTGGGCCGTCTTGGAGGCCTTTTGCGGGCCTTTTGGGCCGTCTTAGACCATCTTGAGGCCATCTTGGACCGTCTTGGGTGCATCTTGGAGCCATCTTACCCGTCTTGGAGGCCATCTTGGCCGTCTTGGAGGCATCTTGGAGGCCATCTTGGGCCATCTTGGCCGTCTTGGAGGCCATCTTGGGCGTCTTGGAGGCCTCTTGGGCCGTCTTGAGGCCCTCTTGGGGCCTTCTTGGGGGCCTCTTGGGCCGTCATGGGGCCATCTTGGAGGCCTCTTGGGTGCTGTTGGGGCGATGTTGGGGACCTCTTGGGCCGTCTTGGGCCGTCGGAGAGCTGAAAAGAAGAACATGCCAAAATCTTTGAAAAACCTATGGAAAATCAATGAATTTAACCTATTCGGGCCTTCCTGGAGGGCGTCTTGGAGGGCTCTTGGGCCGTCTTGGAGGCCTTTTGCGGGCCTTTTGGGCCGTCTTAGACCATCTTGAGGCCATCTTGGGCCGTCTTGGGTGCATCTTGGAGCCATCTTACCCGTTTTGGAGGCCATCTTGGCCGTCTTGGAAGCATCTTGGAGGCCATCTTGGGCCATCTTGGCCGTCTTGGAGGCCATCTTGGGCCAAGTTGGGGCAACAAAGGCATTGACAGATGGATTTTCGGAAACTTGCGGGTGGCCGGCGGGACGGGCCGAAGCCCACTGGGGAGTTCTTTTAGAAAAAGAACCAAAACCAAAACCTGAAACATCCAGCACGCCGTGCACCCCTGTGGCAAGACCACAGGGGGCGGCGGATCGAAGACGCCTACGGCGAATCACCGCCGCCCCCTGCCTTTGTGGAAGCGCCTATGTGGCCGAACGTTGAGGCCAGACCTGCCAAGCCATCGGACCATGTGTTCCCCGAATCGGTTTGGAAAGCCTTCGGGGAACACGTGGGCGTCTTGATGGTCATCGTCGTCGTCTTGGAGGCCTCTTGGGCGATCTTTCGGCGATCTTTGGGGGCTCTTGGGCCGTCTCGGGCCGTCGGAAGGCCGAAAGAAGGGAAATGCCCAAATCCATCAAAAACCTTGGGAGAATCAGTGATTTTGGCATCTTTTGGCCTTCCTGGAGGCCCTCTTGGGGGCCTCTTGGGCCCTTTTGGGCCAGCTTCGAGCCAACTTCGGCCATCTTGGTGGGTTCCTGGCACGTCTGACGCCGTCGGGAGCCGTTTGGGGGGCCTGTCTGGGCCAACGGGGGACCCTCTTGGGGCGCTCCAGGGCCGTCTTGGAGGCCATCTTGGGCGTCTTGGAGGCCATCTTGGGCGTGTTGGAGGCCTCTTGGGCCGTCTTGGGGCCCTCTAGGGGCCATCTTGGAGGCCACTTGGGCCATCAGGGGGCTCTCTTGGGGGCCTCTTGGGCGATCTTGGGGGCTTCTTGGGCCGTCTTGAGCCGTCGGAGAGCCGAAAAGGCGCAAATGCCAAAATCCTTCAAAAACCAAGGAAAATCAATGATTTTGCCCTCTTCGGACTCTCCTGGAGGACCTCTTGGAGGCCTCTTGGGCCGTCTGGGAGGCCTCTGGGGGGCCTCTTGGGCCGTCTTGGGCCGTCTTGGACTCTCTTGGGCCGTTTTGGAGGCCGTCTTGGACCATCTCGGGCGGACTTGGAGGCCATCTTGGGCCATCTTCGCGATTTTTTGAGGATGTCCCGAGCGAAACGGCCGTTTTTGCGCACGGTGGCGGGTTCTGCCGGAGCCCACTGGGGAGTTCTTTTGGAAAAAGAACCAAAACCAAAACCTAACAGCTCGTCCAGCACGCCGTGCACCCCTGCAAGCAGGGGGCGGCGGATCCTAGTGGCCTTCGGCCCATCCCGCCACCGTGCCTGGGTTGTGGGTCTGAGGCCTCTTGTAATGTGTTGGTGTGTCGTGGGGAGCCTCTCGGGGGCCTCTTGAAGGCGGTTTGGGCGCCTCTTGGGGGCCTCTTGGGGCCTCGTGGGGTATCTTGGACTTCTTGGAGGCCTCTTGGGCGCGTCTTGGGCGCCTCTTGGGGCCTCTTGTAGGAGATCGTGGTCTCGGGGGCGTGAATGCGGCGCGATTTACGAGGGATCGTAGCTTCGGGGGCGCGAATGTGGCGTAATTTACATGGGATCGTGGCCTCGGGGGCGCCAATGTAGTAAAATGTTCGGAAGATCGTAGCCTCGGGGGCACAAATGCAGTGTAATCCCACCAGCCCTCTGGGCGTCGGTGGTTTAGAGCGTTTCCTCTTCCACCCCTCCTTCTTCCCCTTCGGGGAGGGGTTTACCCCTCCCCCTACCCCCTCCCCACTGACCTGGACAGGGGGGGCGGGGAGCGGTCAGAGCGTCCAAAACGGCCTCGCCGAGGAAGCCAAAATCATTGATTTTACTAAGGTTTTGGCCCCATTTTGGCCCCCAGAGGGGGCAGCACTAATTGAAGCTCCCCTCTTCTTTGATCGATTTCCTCCAAGATGGCCCCAAGAAGCGCCCAGGAGGCACCAAGAGGCCCCAAGATGGCCCCAAGATGGCCCCAAGAGGCCCCCAGGAGGCCCCCAAGAGGATCCCAAACGGCCCAAAGAGGCCCCCCCGAGGCACCCAAGACGCCGAAAAGCCCCTCAGGACGACCCTCTACTCGCCTGGGCGTCGTTTCTGGACGGGCTGGTGGGGATACGCGAAGCGTCTAGAATTTAGAAGGGATCATAGCCTCGGGGGCGCGATTGTGGTTTAATTTACCAGGGATCGTAGCCTCGGGGGCGCGACTGTGAAGTAATTGACGGGGGATCGTGGCCCCAGAGGCAAGAATGTGATGTAATTTGCAGGGGGTCGTGGCTTCAGGAGCGAGAAGACGGAGTAAATTACAAAGGATCTTGGCCTCGGGCGCGCGAATGGAGCGTAATTTACGAGGTGTCATAGCGTCGGGAGCGCGAATCTCATGTACTTTTACATGTCCCACGGCCCCCTAAAGATTCAGAGCACGCGATTCGGGGACGCTAACCAGGGTGGTTTCCAGCTCCCCCCCTCGCGCGGACAGTAACAATTTACAGTAAGAAGCAAACAGCAAGATTGTAACATTGGAAACTGGAAATTGGAACTGGCGCAGGGAGCAGCAAAGCGAAACCTCGCAGCCTGATGGCCCCGCCAGGGGGCCCGCGGATTATTTACATGTTGTTATGAATGTATAGTATGTATGTGTAGATCTATATGTAGATCTCAATGTGTAGGTATATATGGTCGCTGGAGGGTAGAGGGGAATGCGCAGGAGGGCAGGAGGATAGGGGAAAGAGCAGGAGGGGATGGTGATGATGGTGATGATGATGGTTGTGGTGATGGTAATGGTGATGAGGATGATGGTGCTGATGCTGATGCTGCTGCTGCTGATGATGATGATGACGATGATGGTTGTGATGGTGATGGGGTGATGGTGATGATGGTTATGATGGTGATGATGGCGATGATAGTGGTGATGGTGGTGATGGTGGTGGTGATGATAATGATGATGGTGATCATCATGGTCATGGTCATGGTCATGGTCATGATCATGATGGTGGTGTTGGTGATGATGAGGAGGAGGAGGGGGAGGAGGAGGAGGAGGAGGAGGAGGAGGAGGAGGTGCTCTATCATCTAAGGTGCTGTCCGCCCCCCTGGCGAGCTCCCTCTCGGTCCACCAGGAGCACGCCTGGTCGTGGCCATGGAGCAGGATCCCGGGCCGAAGACGACTGGCCTCCATCCCACTCTCGTTCCTGGCCCCGCCCGCCCCCACGCTGCCCACTCCTCCCCTCCGCCCCTTTCCCATCCCGTCCCCTTCCCTCTCAGGAGGGGAAAAAACACAGACACAATGAATCGTCGATCCCCAGGAAAATATTGGAAAATACTTGGAAAGTGGGGGGGAAGACAGAAAACTTGAAAATATGCGAAAATATGGGGAATCCTGCTATTTGTGTGTATTTATTTGTGTGTCCTTGAGCCCCTTCCTCATCTCCTTGGGCCCCTTCCTCATCTCCTCTCCGTCTTCATCCCTCCGCTGCCTCACCCTTCTTCTACCTCCTCCAGCGGCGGGCTGTGCCGCACCAGTGCCGAAGCACGTGACTTACCGCACGCGGGTTGTCCTCCCCGCGGCGGGTCCGAGGCGGTGAGCAGTTACGCCATGCCACCACCCATTTCAGCCCATCCCCGCTTCATCTTCCTTCCCAGTGCCCTTCCCCTTCCCTATCCAGTTTCGCTGCCCTCCGCCCTTCGCACTCACGTCGTGGGTCGTGTGTCCCTCCCTACCTTCCATCCCCCTGTCCCAATCCTATTCCTCTTCCTCGTCCTTCCCCCCCCCCTTCCCCTTCCCTCCAACGCCGTATCCACTCCCCCTCCCCATGCCCCATTCCCCTCCCCCCTCCCTCTCTTTCGGGGAGGGGAGAGGGTGGAGGAGGAGTAGGAGGAGGAGGAGGAGAAGGAGGAGGAGGAGGAGGAGGGGGAGGAGGAGGAGGAGGAGGAGGAGGAGGAGGAGGGAAGTCGGCTGCGCCCAGTATCGTGGTGCCGAAGCCGTCAGATCGCAGATCGCAGGGGGAGGGAACGGCCGAGGGCGAGGACGACGACGACGAGCAGCCTGCTGGCTCGCGAGGAAGCCCGCCGCCGAGGCGCCGAAGCCCGCCGCCGCGGTGGCCGAGGAGGCTCCGGCCGCGGCGGAGGCCGCACCCGCCGAGGCGCCGGGCATCCCCCCCGTCGCCAGCCTCGATCCTCCTGCCCTTCTCCGTCTTCCTCCTCCACCTCCTACTCCCTTTTCGATCCTCTTCTCCTCCTCCTCCTCCTCCTCCTCCTCCGCCCGCCTCACTCCGTCCTCCTCATGACTCCTCCTCCTCCATCCTCCTCCTCCTCCTCCCTCCTCCTCTCTCCTCCTTCCTTCATCCTCCTTGCTCCTCGATCCTTTTCTTTTGCACTCCTCTCCTCCTCCTCCTCCTCCTCCTCCTCCTCCTCCTCCTCCTCCTCCTCCTCAGCAGCAGCAGCATCATCAGCAGCAGCATCCTCATCCTCATCAGCATCAGCATCATCATCACGCATAACCGGGCATCATCGTGCATCACCATCATCATCAGCATCATCATCATCATCACCATCATCATCATCTTCTTCATCTTCATCTTCGTCATCATCTTCTTCATCTTCATCTTCACCATCTTCACCATCTTCATCATGGGCGCGTGCCTGCCCGAGTTGGCGCATTGCGTGCGCTTACGGGGCGCCGCACCCGCAGGGTGGGGGCCCGAGCGCGCGGGTCCCCGCCGTGCCGAGGGGGCTCGCTGTGCCGAGGGGAGGTTCGCCAGGAGGGCAGAATCACACAGAGACACTCCTCCTCGATCCTCCTCCTCCTCCTTCTCCTCCTCATGCTCCTGCTCCTGCTCCTCCTCCTCCTCCTCCTCCTCCTCCTCCTCCTCCTCCTCCTCCTCCTCCTCCTCCTCCTCCTCCTCCGGGGGGGCGGCGCGAGAGCTGGTTGGGGGGCTTGAAACGGCCTCGGGACCCAACAGAGGTATGGGGGGCACGTCCTGCTATGAAAAGAAAATCTTGTAGGGACGTACCAAGAGGGAACTTGATGGGCGGAGTTGATTGCCACATCGCTAATGCGTATAAGGTTTACACTGGTCCTCCTCCTTCATCCATTTATGAATAATTCCTCCCCGTCGCACCCCAAGGCGTGTCTGTAGGGCGGACTGGGCGTTTCGCCTGGCGAAATTCCGGATTGTCAGGACGCGACAGTCACGTTGATTCGCTGCTTTAAGGGCGCCAAGAACTGTGTTGTGGCACGACTGAGGACTCTCAGACAGTTGCCTTCCAATGAGGCACGGCCCGCCATGAAAATAATTACTTCCAGCGATTTGTGAGATGGACTCTGGAGGGGGGACAACTGCAACATCGCTGATGCATCTTAGGTTTACACTGGTCCTCCTCCTCCTCATCTATCCTCCTTCCACCTCCTCCTCGATCCTCCTCCTCCTCCTCCTCCTCCTCCTCCTCCTCTTCATCCTTCTCCTCCTCGCTCCTCATCCGACGACGACGACGACGACGACGACGACGACGACGACGACGACGAGGGGGGCGCGTCGCCGCGGCTCTGCCGTCACCAGCGTCGTCGGCGCTGGGCGCCGGCGGCGCGCTCTGCCCCGAGGTTGCCGCTCCTCTTGCGGGCCTCTCCCGCACGTCTTCTTCTCGTCCATTCACCCGCCCGCCCAGGTTCAGGAGGGGAAAAAAACACACAGAGACACAATTCATCGTCGATTCCCCCGAACAATATGGGAAAGCATGGGAAGCGGGGGGAAGGCAGAAGCCCTGCAAATAGGGGAAACGATGGGGAATCTTTTTATTTGTGTGTATTTATTTGTGTGTCCCAGGGCCCCTTCACAGGTCCCCTCCCAGCCGGGGGTGCATGCGGGTGGCCGCCCTCTTGGGTAATAGGGGTTCCCTCGGCGGCCCTTTGCGTGCCCTGCTGCGCTCATCGTCGCTGGCCCTCTCCCCTCATCCCCCCCTTTCTCGGCCCTCCCTTCCCCGCCCTCCCGCTGCAGTGCGCGCCCCCAAGGCTTTGGACCATGCCTGTGCGCGCGGGGCCGTCCCCGTGCACCCGCCTCTCCCGCACGCTTTCTTCTCGCCCCCCCCCCTCTCCCCCTTTCATCCCCCTGAGAAGAGGAAACGCCAGAAACATAAATCAGGAGGGAAAGAAACACACAGACACAATTCATCGTCGGCTCCCAAGAAAATATGGGAAAATATGGGAATTGGGGGGGAAGACAAAAACCCAGAAAATATGGGAAAATATGGGGCATTATTTTATTTGTGTGTATTTATTTGTGTGTCCTTGGGCCCCTTGAAGAAACTGTTGGTGCTCCGCGCCATAAACATGAACTTTTGGCGCTCCGCGCGGATTTCCTGGGTCCGCGCCTGGGCCCCCCCGAGCGGCGCCTCTGGCGCCGCCCCTGGCGCGCGGGGAGCAGCTCCAGCGCAGATGCAAGAAATCCGCGCGGAGCGCCACATGTTTATGTTTGTGGCGGTTTTCTTCTTTACTCTCGTCCTCCCTCTCCCCTCATTCCCCCTCTCGGCCTTCCTCTCCTCGCCCTTCCTACACGAGGGAATTGCCTTCTCCCGTGAGCCTTGCAACGTGGGATTTGGTTGAGTAGATTTCCGCCCCACACCCAGGCTCCTTTAGATAGAGCGCGCGCGTGGGGCCCGATAGACTCAAAGGGGGGCCCCAGCTTGAAGCTACCCCCCTCCACCCTTCCTTGCTAAAGGGGGGGGGGCCTCAGAAGCCCCCCCCCCTCCCCCCCTTTTCGTGGTTCGGAAAGGGGGGGGGCTTCCAAGCTACCCCCCCCTCCCTCCCTTTAATTGACCCGGGGTGAGCCACCCCCCCCCCCTTTGAAAGGGGGGGGGGGGCTTCGGAAGCTACCACCCCCCCCACTCCTTTTTCGGGCCGGAAAGGGGGGGGGCTTTCCAAGCTACCCCACCTTCCTTCTGTTTTAATGGAGCTGGGTGAGCCAACCCCCCCCTTTGAAAGGGGGTGGGGGGCTTTGGAAGCCTCCCCCCCCCCTCCCTCCCTTGGTGCAAAGGGGGGGGGGGCTTGAAGCCCCCCCCCCTTCCCCCCTTTGGCCGCCCAGCTCCCGGAGCCATCGCCCTCCCTTTCGCCTCCATTTATTCCCGCCCCTCTCTCTCCTCCTCTTCTTCCTTTTGCCTCCTCCTCTTCCTCGTCCTCCTCATCCTCCTCATCCTCCTCATAGTCATCATCATCATCATCATCAGCATCAGCATCATCATCATCAGCCTCATCATCATCATCATCATCATCATCATCATCATCATCATCATCATCATCATCATCATCATCATCATCGTACTCCCCCGCGGGTCCTTCCGTTCCGTTCCTCCTCCTCCTGGGTTTTCTCTTCCTCCTCCTCCATTTTACCTAACAGCGTAGACTGATAGGTTTCTAGTGGTCTCAAAAGAGCTCACAGATCACTCCACAGGGGGGTCTGGGCGGGTGCCGGACAGGGTGCCGCAGAACTCATTTTAAGCCAACAGTCACACACTTCGTGCTCTTCGACTTCCCAGAACTCCATTCCCGGGCCACATTCTGAATGCCCGGAGCCAACTGTAGGCCACTTCGTGCTCTTCGACTTCCCAGAACTCCATTCCCGGGCCACATTTTGAATGCCCGGAGCCAACTGTAGGCCACTTCGTGGTCTTCGAGTCCCCAGAACTCCATTCCGGGCCACATTTTGAATGCCCGGAGCCAATTGTAGGCCACTTCGTGCTCTTCGAGTTCCCAGAACTCCATTCCCGGGCCACATTTTGAATGCCCGGAGCCAACTCTAGGCCACTTCGTGGTCTTCGAGTTCCCAGAACTCCATTCCCGGGCCAGATTTTGAATGCCCGTAGCCAACTGTAGGCAACTTCGTGCTCTTCGACTTCCAGAACTCCCATTCCTGGGCCACATTTTCAGCAGGGGCAAGAGCACGACGAGGAGGAGGACGAGCAAGACCAGGAGGACGAGGACGAGCAGGAGCAGGACGAGGAGCAGGAGGAGCAGGAGAAGAAGGACGAGCAGGAGGAGGAGGAGGACGAGCAGGAGGAGGAGGACGACCAGGAGGAGGAGGACGACCAGGACGAGGAGGAGGAGGAGGAGGGGAGGGGGAGGAGTACCAGGAGGAGGAGGAGGAGGAGGAGGAGGAGGAGGAGGAGGAGGAGGAAGAGGAGGAGGAGGAGGAGGAGGACGAGGACGAGGAGGAGGAGGAGGAGGGGGGGGGAGAGTACCAGGAGGAGGAGAACGAGGACCACCAGGAGGAGGAGGAGGAGGAGGAGGAGGAGGAGGAGGAGGAGAGAACACCAGGAGGAGGAGGACGAGCAAGACGAGGAGGACGAGAACGAGGGCGACCAGGAAGAGGAGGAGGAGGAGGAGGAGGGGAGGGGGAGGACTACCAGGAGGAGGAGGAGGAGGAGGAGGAGGAGGAGGAGGAGGAGGAGGAGGAAGAGGAGGAGGAGGACGAGGAGGACGAGGAGGAGGCTGGGGGGAGAGCACCCGATAAGGAGAAACGAAGGACCACCAGGAGGAGGAGGAGGAGGAGGAGGAGGAGGAGAGAGCACCAGGAGGAGGAGGACGAGCAAGACGAGGAGGACGAGAACGAGGACGAGCAGGAGGAAGAGGAGGAGGAGGAGGAGGAAGAGGAGGAGCAGGAGAAAAATGAGGAGGAGGAGGAGGAGGAGGAGGAGGAGGAAGAGGAGGAGCAGGAGAAAGAGGACGAGCAGGATGAGCACGAGGACGAGCAGGAGGAGGAGGAGGAGGAGGACGAGCAGGAGGGGAGGGCGGCCGGCTGCCCCGGCCAGGTCCTACACATGGCTGTTAAGGGGGGTTGCTTGTGGCTGATAATTTCCCTCCTCCTCCTCTTCCTCCTCCTCCTCCTCCTCCTCATCAATCATCATCATCAATCCTCTCCTCTTCCTCCTCCTCCTCCTCCTCCTCCTCGTGATCCTCCTCTCCTCCGTTTTCCTTCCCTCCTTCCGTCCTTCCTCCTCCTACCCTCTCCTCCTCCTCCTCCTCCTCCTCCTCCTCCTCCTCGCTCCTCTCCTCCCCAATTATTTCCCACCGCCCACCAGTCCGTCGCCGAACTCTCGGTTTTTTTGCGCTCTTCTATCTGGGTCCGTGCCATCCTCCTCCTCCTCCTCCTCCCCCTCCGCCTCCCCCATCCTCCGCCTCCTCCTCCCCCAGCTGGCCGCCGTCTTACACGAACACTGCCAAACCCGACGGGCAGGCGTTCTCCGAATTACACTTCGTGCAACTTTCGGGAGGGAATGGTATTTTCCCCAACCCTCCTTGGTTGGGTATTCGTTTTGAATAGAGCAGTGTGGTCTCCACTTCCTCCTTCCCGTCCCGTCTCCGCCTTGCCTCCTCCTGTCTTGCTTGCGGGGGGCTGCGATCTGTAAAACTGTCGCCACTTTCGAGGCTTGCCGGGGTGCCCAGCACAGTGACGCCACGGGCGGACCCAAATTAGACCTCGCCATCCCTGGGGGGCTGCGATCTGTGAAACTGTCGCCACTTTCGAGGCCTGCTGGGGGGCCCAGCACAGTGACGCCACGGGCGGACCCAAATTAGACCTCGCCATCCCTGTGGGGCTGCGATCTGTGAAACTGTCGCCACTTTCGAGGCCTGCTGGGGGGCCCAGCACAGTGACGCCACGGCGGACCCAAATTAGACCTCGCCATCCCTGGGGGGTTGCGATCTGTGAAACTGTCGCCACTTTCGAGGCTGCTGGGGGGCCCAGCACAGTGACGCCACGGGCGGACCCAAATTAGACCTCGCCATCCCTGGGGGGCTGCGATCTGTGAAACTGTCGCCACTTTCGAGGCCTGCTGGGGGGCCCAGCACAGTGACGCCACGCGCGGACCCAAATTAGACCTCGCCATCCCTGGGGGGCTGCGATCTGTGAAACTGTCGCCACTTTCGAGGCCTGCTGGGGGGCCCAGCACAGTGACGCCACGGGCGGACCCAAATTAGACCTCGCCATCCCTGGGGGGCTGCGATCTGTGAAACTGTCGCCACTTTCGAGGCCTGCTGGGGGGCCCAGCACAGTGACGCCACGGGCGGACCCAAATTAGACCTCGCCATCCCTGGGGGGCTGCGATCTGTGAAACTGTCGCCACTTTCGAGGCCTGCTGGGGGGCCCAGCACAGTGACGCCACGCGCGGACCCAAATTAGACCTCGCCATCCCTGGGGGGCTGCGATCTGTGAAACTGTCGCCACTTTCGAGGCCTGCTGGGGGGCCCAGCACAGTGACGCCACGCGCGGACCCAAATTAGACCTCGCCATCGCTGGGGGGCAGCGATCTGTGAAACTGTCGCCACGTTCGAGGCCTGCTGGGGGGCCCAGCACAGTGACGCCACGCGTGGACCCAAATTAGACCTCGCCATCCCTGGGGGCTGCGATCTGAGATCCCCGCTTTCGAAGTGGCTAGGGTTGCTCAGGGATTGCAACTAATCAGCTTTATCTAGTCCTTGTCCTGAAGCCAGTTTCCTGCGAGTCTCCCGAATCCCGTCTGCAGACATATGTAACCCTCGCTCCGTCATCGCCCCCCTTATAAAGTGTCCTAAACTATTTGCGCCCCGCGTTTGCGCAGGGGTTGGGTACGTCGCCAGGGTAATTTTTCGTTCCCGGGCGTTGGCACGGGACGAGTTGAATGATACACTTGCGTTGCAATCGATTGCAATCCATTGGATTGCAAACGATTCGATTGCAATCCATTGGATTGCAATCGATTGGATTGCAATCGGTTGAATTGCAATCGATTCAATCGATTGGATTGCAGGGAAGGGACAGGACGGAAGGGAGGGAGGGGAGGAGAGGGAGGGGAGGGAGGAGATGGAACGAAGGGTGTGGAGGGAGGGGAGGGAGCGGAGGGAGGTGGGGAGGGGGATTGCAGTGGAATGGAGTGCAATCGATTGCAAGCGATTCGATTGGGAATTTCGATCGTCGATCGTTGATCGTCGATCGTCCATCCTCGATCGTGGATTGTTCATTTTGGATCGTCGGCGAAAGGGAGGGCGGAGGCTCCGGGGGCTGGGCGGCCAAAGGGGGCAAGGGGGGGGGGCAAGCTTCCAAGCCCCCCCCCCCTTTGGCACAAAGGGGGGGAGGGGGGTGGGAGCTTCCAGCAGGGCGGCTCCAAGGGAGGGGGGCGGTAGCTTAAGCACCCCCCCGGGGGTAGGGGGGGGTAGCTTCCGGGGCGGCCAAAGGGGGGTGGGGGGTGGGTAGCTTCCAAGCCCCCCTCCCCCTTTGCACGAAAGGGGGGGAGGGGGGGAGGTAGCTTCCAGCAGGGCGGCGCCAAGGGAGGGGGGGGTGGCTTAAGCACCCCCCCCTTGGGAAAGGGGGGGAGGGGGGGGGGTGCTTCCGGGGAGGGGCCCAAGGGGGGAGGGGGGGGTAGCTGTAAGCCCCCCCCCCCCCTTGCCCCACCCCCCTTGCTAAAAAAGGGGGGAGGGGGGGTGGTGCTTTCGCCAATGGCTGCTCAAGTGAGGGGGGTAGCTTAGGGGGGCCCCCCCCCCCTCCCCCTTTTTTTTGCTTTTTTTTTTATTGCTCGGGCCCTGCGGGTGCGCTCTCTCCTCCCTTAGTTGCTATATGTCCACTGCCTTGTGAGTATTTGATCCGCCCATTTTTGTAAATGTGCAAACGTATTCCGCCGTCAGGGTGCACTGACCGCGTTTGTTCTTTCAGCAGGAATAAAGAACTCCACGTCCTCTAAAACCTTGTTTTTCCGCGCTTGCGTATTACGACGGCGAGCGGGCTTTTACGTTCAGGGCTTCGTCGCAATGTGGCTTGAGGACGCGTTCACTCCGCGCACCTCAATTCACGTGCGCACCGTGACAGCATGGTCATTAAGCAGTATACGAAGTAACACTTAGCAGCGCGGTATCACACCATGCGTACACATTGATTCCGCATTTCGTTTGCGTGGCATTGCTTTAGCGTTGCCATCGCATCGTTTTTATATTGTATTGCGTTGTGGCGCACCGAAGTGGATTCGCGACGCATTGGTTTGGCAATGATTTGGCATTGCGTCGAATTCCATCGTGTTGTAGTTCGTCGTGTTGGATTACACGGTGTTTGCATTGATGTTGTCGTGCATTTGAATTGCGTTGACGGTGACGGCCACAGCGATTATGACATTATGTTTGGTCGCAACATCTCCTGAGGATTCACATCCGCACCGTGCCAGACTTGTCCCAAACGTTTAGTAACGCAGTCGTAGAGCCTGATCACCATCATCATCAGCAGCATCATCGTCACCATCCTTCTTCATTCCCCTTCCCCCTTTGAGTTCGCCTCTGCTTTACCATCCGTTTGCTCATCCTTGCTTTCATCTAGGTTATTTTGCTTCGTCGTTCGTCTCCCTCACCTATCCTGCCAAGGCGACGAACAGCACCCTGAGGATCCCTACCGAGCCTGGGTGCTTCATGCGGATGCCGTCCGGGTGCCCGAAGAATCCCATGAGGACCTGGGCGGAGAGGATGCAAGAGGGATAGTACAGGAGGAGGGGGGGAGATGGGGAGGAGAGCGGAAGAAGGGCAGTGAAAAGGGACAGGGACAGGAGGGGGGGGAAGAGTGGAGCTCTCTTGCCCGTCCCCCCTCCTTACACCTTCCCCTCCACGTTTCCTCCACACACACCCTTTCCCTCCTCGTCCCCCCCACCTCACACTCGACCTTCCCGCCCTCCTCGTCCTCCTCCTTCCCCTTTTCGCTCACCCTCCTTGTCCTCGGCTTGTGCCCCACCCTCACAACACCTACGGTGGACACAGCGACGCATGCTTCGCACGAGTAATTAGCAGGAGGCCACGGCGGCGCACCGTCCGCCAAGCCAAGCAGACCCCCGCAGCAGCCGGCAAAGTCGCGCTGCCGACGGCGCGGACGGCGAAGCGCAAGACAGCGACCCTCAGCGCCAACAGCACAGGCGACGACACAGACAGCAGCCCGCTTCGGACTGGGGCAACTGCTTCGAGCGGCCCAAGACAGGCTCACCTGATCTACGCCCAAGCGGCAGTAGAGCGGCAGTGGGCGGCGACACTCCCAACACACGTCGCCATCGACTGCTAAGCTTTCATCGTCCTCCTCCCCGTCTCTCACAACTTGTTGGTATGCCCGTGGTTCCGATGCCAGTGTTCGTGCTCCACCCACTTGGCCTCAGCTGGGCCAGGGCGGTTGTGTGCAAGGGCAGTCGTCCATGCATTCGCTTCCTCAGATCCGAAAGTTGGTTGGTGAAACACCCTACTTCTGGAGTGGTCCCACTGGAAGGTTCTCAGGCTACCACTCAATATCGAGTGGGTGGAGGAGGCCTGCTTCAACACGAAGTCCCCGACGGAGCATGCGGAGCGCCAGCGCGCACGTGGCCGCCAAGTACCTCGAGCGCGTCGTGGTCGTCGGACCCGCCTGAGACGTGATCCATCCTGATTTGCTCGTCAGTCGGGGCTGCGACGCCCAGGAATTACATGGGAGGAAGAGCTGCTCCCTTTCCAAAAAGTGCGGTCGCCTTGAAACTCATAACATGCATACCACAAGTGCCACAAAGACGCTCGGGGGTGTTTGCAGTAGTTGAACGGGTGAGTGCACTGCCGGCGCGTGGATGTACCAGCTGAACGCGGTGGTCGTCGGTTGGGGGGCAGGTGTCGGCGCCGTACGCAATAAACTTCGAACCAATGGACTTGGCGCGCGCCGCAGAGGCGCTTTTTACAAAGTCGTTCCAGACCAGCTTGGCTATGGAGCCGGCGTGGAGGCTCTGGAGGACGTGCGAGCACTGCGGATGCAAATTGATGTGGAGCGCCCAGAAGCAGCCGAAAGACCAACTGTTGCGTGCATTGAGAAAGGCGCGGAAAAAACTCCCGGCGCATTCCACTGGGAAAAGAGTCAGCAGCGGCGCTGCCCAGGTCCAGTGTAGTCGGATGTAGGCGATGGCGACAATCGCTCACACCGCGAAACTGCCCAGGAGGCCGCGCATGATGCCAATGCCGTTCTCGATATTTGCCCAACCATTTCACGGCAGGATGGGCGCAGACGAATCCGCAGGCGCGGTGGCGAGACCGAGGTGCTCGATGCGTTTGGGCGGGTCGTCGGCGACGTCCCAGGTCTGCCGCTCGTTGGCGCCCTCAGCGAAGCCGGGGGCGGCTTCGCCGATGGCCACGAGGCCGCGGTCGAGCCCTCCGAGCGAGGGCGCCGATCCCAACATTGGGGGCGAGGCTATCTCCCTGCGGGGGCCGCGCTTCGGCCGGATAGGCTGGCCGAGCTCGCCCCCCGTCGCGCGGGACCTCGGGGCGCGCCGCGCCGCCGCGCGCCATGAAGCGACGCGCGGCGGCGTGCCCTGCCGTTCCAAGGCGCCCTCCGCGACGCCGAAGTCGACGTTGCCGCGAGCATTAGACAGGTCGCGTTCCGGGCCCGCCCCTCCGAGAGCGCAGGAGCGGCGCCGCGACGAGACCCCGCCGGCGACGCTGGCGGCACGTCAGCAAGACCACCAGATAGCTGGCGACTCGGGGGCTGCCCGCGCAAGGGCTGACAGCCAGGGTCGCAGGGCGCAGTAGCCCACGGCGACGGACATGGAGTCGCCCTCGTTTTTCGGGACGCCCACGATTTTCCAACTGAAGAGCTGCACGGCCGCGGAATCGTCGATGCCAGAGGCGGCGATGTCGGGGGCGCGCTGCGCCGCGCGGCGCAGAGCTCGCGCATGATCTGGGGCCAGCCTGGCGACGAGGCGAAGCTCCACGCCCGCCCATCCGTCAAAGCCCGCCGCCCCTTGTCGGCGACGCAAGGTTTCTCCCCAGACGCAGTTGGTCGGTAGCCAGTCGGCTGCTTAGTCGGATCGTGGAAAGGTGACGTTTGCCGCCTAGGAGCGCCGCGCTGAAGGCGGGCGTCGGCGTCGCGGTCGGGCGGCCCCATTGCCGCAGCCGCGCCCGCCCGAAGGCGTCGACGCCCTGGTGCGCCGTCAAACGGGCGCCCGGGAACAGAAGCGCGGCGGCCAAGAGCGACGCGGACCATTTTGCAAATTTGGAACGCCCGCGGGCGATTGCGTTTTTGGCGGCCAGACGCTTGCAGGGGTTGATCCTCGACGCGACTCGATGGCGTCGCCATAAGTGACATTGCCGTCGACGACCCGAGCGCGGCCGCCCTCGCCCCGGGCGGGCGCGGCTGCCCCAGCGCCGTTGCGAGAGGTATTTCGGGCGCGGATCGCGCAGGAACGCCTTGGCAAAATGGCGCGGGAGTCGCAGTTGGCGCCGGCGGAGGTCGGTTGGACGGGGGCGCGGCGGTCGACGGCATCTCGTGGAGAGCGTCTTTCGACCGCCCCCTTGGGCGCGCGATCATAAATCGGCCGCGTCGGGCACCCTCCTCCTCGAGGATTTGCTCTGCCCGCGCGCGCCGCCACTTCGCCCCGCGGTCGGTCGGGCTGGAGCCGGCGGGCGGGCGGGATATTTGACTTCGCGCTGAATCTGCTCGACGTCGTCGGGGGCGCACCCGAGGCGGGAGCACGCTGCTGCGCGAGTGGGCCGTCGACGGGGTCGCGGCGCAGCGCGGCGCAGTCGGAGACCGTCGGGGGGCCCCAGGCAATTGGCGTCGGTCATGGCACGCCGGGGCGGGCGCCGTCGCCGCCGCGGTCGCGGCGCTGGCCGGCGCGCTCACCCAGCCAACGCCGAAGGTGGCGCATTAGGGGGGCTTCCAGTTGTAGCCGTCGATGGCCAGTGGTTGCAGGTGGCCGTCGATTCCAGATAGGCTCGAGCGCGAGCCATCCAGAGGCAGTCGGGCACCTGAATCAGAGCACACAGCGCGCAGGCCCGAAGGCCCAGAACACGGCGACCCAGGCCCTGGTCGCGGGCGGAAGGCAGTGGCATTCCCGAGAGAGGGGCGCCAGATGATGGCGGCGCCGCCTCTCGTCGCTGTCTGCGGGCGGTTGCCGGGCGGCGGCGGGCTGCGCGCGACGCTCCATACCCGCGCCCTGGCGAGCGTGAATGCCCAGCGGGGCAAAGCCAATCGCGTCCCATCTTCTGCAGGAGGGCCAGCTGGAAATCTGTCTGGCCCAATGCTTGGGGCTCGGTCACGCGCGGGCGCCGCGACTCTGACGACGGCGATCTCGAGCGCTGGAGCGGGGTCGGCGGCGGCGGCCAGCCCCCCCGGGGAAGGGGCAGCGGCGGCGGGGGCGCGCGGGCGCCAGCGGGCGCCGCTTTCCCCCGGAGAGGGCCCCGCCACTCGGCCGCGGCCAGCTGGCGCCCGGAGGCAGCCGTCCGCCTGTCGGCGTCGATCTAAGCGAAGCGCGCCGCCCAATATGTCTCGCGGCACTTGACGTCGCGAGCGCGGCGGCGGAAGTGGCGGACCCGGTTGCTCTCTCGCTCTTCTTGGCGGCAGTCGGGGCCAGATCGCCGGCGCCTGCGCGAGGCCGCCACGGCGCCCTCACGCTCGACGTTGGCCCGCGCCCCCCCGCGGCAGACAGGTCGGTCCGGCGACGACCGATGAGGCGCAGGAGGATTTCTTCGCCGAGGTATTTTGAATGGCCCGCTTGGCGCACGGGGCCCACCGAGCCCGGTCGGCGCGCGCGACGCCGCAGCGGGAGCAGGCGCACGCGCGCACGGTGGCACCGTTGACGGTGCTCTTCGTGGAGCCCCGCGCCTCGTCGAGGTCGCAGACGCAGGCATGCCAGTGGGCGGGCTGCTGATCGCGCCACCGGCTGCGCTTGGCGGCGCGTTGCAGGCAGCGACGCATCCGTAAAGCCTGGCCGTTCTCAGGATGAGCGCTGGCGCGCTGCTCTGCAGCGCACGCCGGGGGCCCAATGCCACGGCGCGCCCCGAAGTGCCACTTGATCTCCGTCGCCCGCCGGCGATTGCCGACAGCGCAAAGAGGTCTCCAAGCGCAGGGGGAGCGCGCGTAGAAGGCAGGCGGGGCGCCGGGCCCTGCCGAGGAGCCGAAGGCGCCCGGAGGCGGCTGGAAGTCGGCGTCGTCGTCCGCGACGACGGAGGCCGAGTCGAGGCCGAGGGCGACCCGCGCCTTGGCGGACGCTGGAGCGGTTTCAGGCCGAGAGCGTGGCGAGCGGCGCCGGTGCGCATGATCTGGGCCGGGCTGGACCGGGCGCCGAGGCAGCTGCGGAGGCCGCGGGAGCCCTCGCTTGGAGCGCGGCCACCGCCCGCGAATCTCGTCGGGCACGGCGGCGCGCACTGCTCCCAGGCCGCCGCGGTGGCAGCCGGGGCCAGGCTGGCGGGGAGTAGGAGTTGGTAGCTCTGTCCTTCGAGGGTGAGCCAGATGGCCCCCTTTAAGTTGGAGCCCATTTTCTTTGGGGGGCGCGCAAGGACCGCTCGGAACCCCACCGTCGCCAGACGCGGATCGAGCGCTCGGTCGCGCGGGCGGCGGCGCGCACCAGTTCGACGTCGCAGGCGCGCCGTCGACCGCAATATCAGTGGCGATGTCGCCCTTCTTGGAGTCGACGTCGTAGAATTGCGCCTTGCGGCGGGGACCCGAGGACAATAGCGCAATGCAGCTTGCTTGGGGGCTCCAGGCCTCAGCGCGCCAGCCTCAGCGCGCCAGCCTGGAGCTCAGGCGGGTGAATCTGTTCCTCGCGGAGGGCCGCGGCCGCGCAGACGAAGACGTAGTCGCCCTCGCCGCTGCAGTCGGCCCGAGCAAGCACGAGGCCCGCGGATCCACGCGAACTTTGCGCGCTGTTTTGGCAGGCGACGGCCGGCTCGCCGCGCGGCCTGTGGGAGCTGGGCGGGCCGGGGATGGCGGCGCTTGGCCTTCGGCGGCGGCTGCGCCGGAAGCTGGTTGCCGCGGCTGCTGGCGCGGGTCGGCACCTAGTCGTTTTTCCGCCATTTCTTCGCCCGGGCCCTCGGCGGCCTCGGCGAAGACGTTGCCCTTTGGAGGCGGCGGGGCGCCCCGCGGCGCCGGGGGTCCAGAAGATCGCGTCTGGAACGAAAACACCGATGTGGTCGCTTCCTCCGCCCACGCCCAAAGCGAGAATCGACAGAAAACCCGCAACAGCCTGAGCGCCGCAGCGGATGGCACCCACGGGGCCCGTCGAGCAATCACACACAGAGAAAATGTTTACAATGTTCCCACTCGTCACCGAGTCGTTGCCTCAAGTCACGGTGGTACCATAGGGGCGATCCTAGGGGCGACCGAAGCGGGAGCGGGTGGCGGTGCGAAACCTCACTCCTATTGTAGGGTTGAGACGGCACATATGATGCCGCTCTGTAAGATCACTCGTTGGCGACAGGTCACTCGTACTAGTCAAGTCATCAGAAGACGCACGCTGCCGCGTAGTGCCTACCTATTTCCGCTTCGGCCGCGGACGCGGCCGACCGGGTGACCCTGAGCAACGTGTTCAGGAACAGGCGGTGTAGGACAGCGTTTCCGCCGATCCCCCGCGCGCTGGTTGGTGGAACACCGTATTTGTGGAGTGGTCCCACAAAGTAAGTTGGCCATGTGTATACATAAGCGGTGCCGCGTGTAAGTTTACCGCATCAAACGGCAGCGTTGGAGAATAACATTGGCGCCAGGTGGGGAACGCGGTGCCCCAACGCCCCCGCTGTCAAAACCTCCCAAAACGACAATCGAAAGAAACCCACATTGGCCTCAGCGCCGCAGTGGCCAGCACCCACGGAGCCCGTCCAGATTTTGACAGTGATTCCACTCCTCGTCCTTCCCCTACTCCTCCCCCCCCTCCTCACCCACGCCTGTTTCGGCGGCGAGCGAGAGGGGGAAGTGAGAAGGAAAGGCCTTCTCCGAAGGCGGCGGGACTTTTCGGATGCCCCCGCGCCTTCTGAGAAGTCTTTTGTGCCTTCGGGGAAGGCCCTGAGAAAACCTTTCAGACGGCTGGGGGACTTCCGAGCCTCCCAAGAAGGCATTTTCTTCCTCGTTTCCACGTCGCTCGCCGCCGACCTCCCCACTCTCACGAGGGGAGAAAAACACACACAAACACAGTTCATCGTCGACCCCCCGGAAGATGGGAAAACGTGGGAAGTGGGGGGGGAAGACGAAAACCCAGAAGATATGAGAAAGGATCTGGAGTCCATGTATCTGTGTGCGTGTGTGTACTTCTCTGCGAGTCCCAGGGCCCCTTCACGCTCGTCCTCCCTTCCCTGCCCCTCCGCCTCCAGCGGGGGGGGGTGGACGCCACCTCCGTGCCCTCCTCCCCGCACGTGGCGCGCCCCGGAGGGAGAGGCCCATACAGGGGGGGGGGCATGCCAAGAAGCACCCTGCTTGCCTCAAGTCGGGCCTGTCCCCCCTACAGGAGGATTTTCGACGCAAAATTAAAAATACCCAAAAAATAAGCAAGAAATTGTCTAAAAATAGTCTGGGGACTATTTTTTGAGTATGTTTTTACCTTTTTGGGGTATTTTTGGGGTATTTTGTATTTTTCGTCGAGAATCCCCCTGTAGGGGGACACGCCCGACATAAGGCTTGCCTCCAGGGCGTCCTGGGTTTCTCGGGTTCCCACGGCTCTGCCACCGAGAGCGCGACGCTCCCACACCAAGAAGTCAGTGGACGTCCTGGGGTCTCGGGGCTGGGCTGATGGGCCTGTTTTCCACCACCACCACCACCATAAGATAGAAGGGGGGAGGAGGTGGAGGAGGAGGATGAGGAAGAAGAAGAGGGGGAGGAGGACCCCCTCCCCCCCCCAACTTATGGTAGTGGTGGTGGAAGACAGGCCCATCATGGGCTTCTCGTGGGGGGGTTCTCGTGGCCGGGCACCCGCTCCGTGCCCCGCCGGCGAGGACGGAGCTGTGGCGGCACGACACGTGGGCGGAGAAGAAGGCGTTCGACGAGGAGGCGCGCCGGGAGACGCGGGGGGGCGCGGGGGAGAGGGCGGGAAGGGGCTAGAGGGTGGCAGGGGGCGTTCCTCCTCCTCCTCCTCCTCCTCCTCCTCCTCCTCCTCCTCCTCCTCCTCCTCCTCCTCCTCCTCCTCCTCCTCCCTCCTCCTCCTTCCTGTCCTCCTCCTCCTCCTCCTTCCTGTCCTCCTCCTTCTCCTCCTCCTCCTCCTCCTCCTCCTCGGCCCAAGCTGTACCCCCTTCAATTCCCGAACAAGCTGTACCCCCTTGAATTCCCGATCACGCTGTCACGCCACAATCCCCCATTCTCCACACTCCGATGGACGGGATCCGGAAGGCGATGTTCAGCACCGGCTCCACCCCAGAGCGCAAGAAAGCCAGGGAAGGAGAAGGGCCAGCTGAAGACCAGGAGCCTGAACTGAATCCCCGGGATCAGGCCCTCGTCGACGCCATGTCCAACCGCATGGCTAGCATCATGGACGACAGGTTGACGAAATACGATAAAAAGACTGATGAGAAGATCGCAAATGTCCAAAAGCAGGTTGACGGCACCTCGAAAGAGATCAAGGCATTCCACGCAAAGACAGATGCCACAGCTCAACAGGTTCAGCAACTACAGCAGACTATCGAGAGCATGAAGATCAAGCCAAGCGGCAACGACAGGAACTTGCAACTGGTCGCACACGGCTTCCAATCCGACACCAACGAGACCACAGTCGTCGACTACCTCACCAAGCATACGAAGGACAATAACTACCAGGACCGAGTGCATCACATTTTCTGCGTGACGGACCCCACCAGCGTCGGATACATTGAGTTCTTCACGTTGGCTGGGGAAAACGGCTTCCACAAAATGATACGCGAGAGCCCGCCCCAAGCACCAGGAGGACAACCAGACGACCTACTACGATTCACCGACAACCTCACGAAGACGGAGCGGCGGGACATGAAGCAACTCGGCTTTACCAAACACCACCTCAACCGCCTCCTGGGCATCCCGCTCGGGGATATATCATGAGGGACACGCTCTCGGTTAAGGTTCTGGGGAAATTTGCGGCCACCATCGTGAACGGAGAGATCGAGCACCACAACCGGGGCCTCGAGGTGAAGGTATCTGTGAGCCAATCTATGCGCGAATGGGACGCCAAAGGCCCAAACAACGAGTGAAGCGGGTGCGGTCCCATACCGGCCCGGACAGTTTTGAAAATTTTTGTGGAATTACAATTTTAATTGGTATCCGGGTTCATTTCTCCCCCTTCCTCCCTTCCCTTTTCCCTCTCTGCCCGGTGGTGGTGCAAAAACGCCCCTCCCCGAGAATACCAATGTCTTCCAAAATTCAGAGCGAGACGAATTCATTTTTCTTCCCTCCCCAAACCATCAGGAACTCAGCCCTCAGGACCAGCAGCTTCGACACCAACGTCGCGACCATCTACAACCACAGCGCGGACGAGCAGCACAGGAGGGGGCAGAACTATTTTTGCACATGCCGACGGTGACGTGCCAATCAGCATCCTGACAGCAACGCGACCTCCAGCACCAGCCGCGCAGACTCCAGCCGACCAGCAGCGCCCAGCACCACCAACCGACCAGCACCGACTAGCACCACAGCAAACAACGCCGACCCCAACCGACCGGCAGCGCCCACCACCACCCACCACCGACCAGCGAGCACCAGCAACACCACCACAAGCAACACAGACTCCAGCCGACCAACAGCGCCCACCACCACCAACCGACCACCGACCAGCATCACAGCAAGCAGCACCGACCCAAAACGACCAGCAGCTCCCACCGCCACCCACCACGGCCGCCAGGTTTTGCACGGCACACACTCTGCGTAAGGACGGTAGGTCGTGTAGTGTTTGTCGTGGTTCGGCCTCGCGTGAGAAGCTCACTGGATGGTTGAATACACTTTGTCGTAGGCTTGTGCCCGTTAATTGGGTTCTGAGCGGGATCCCTCAAGGTTTCCAGGTCCATTGCGCGGGGGGGGGCACTTCACACAAAACCTTAGGCTTCACAATGATGTGGAGATCTGGTTCTGTGGGACGCGTGGCTATTTTGTCCACCAGCAGATTAGGAACTTCGGCAGGCCATGTTCGGAACAGCTCGACAGAACTGGCAAGGCTTATTTAACCAGGATTGGTGACCGGGCTCTGGCCAAAGGCTCTCTCGTTGTCGGCGCAACGAGCCAGAGGCATCGTCCCACATTAAATATTTGTTCGTTTCGCGAACTCACCATTCCATTACATTCCATTATCCTCCTCCTCCTCCTCCTCCTCCTCCTCCTCCTCCCTCCTCCCTCCTCCCTCTCCTCCTCCTCCATCCTCCTCCTCCTCCTCCTCCTCCTCCTCCTCCTCCTCCTCCTCCTCCTCCTCCTCCTCCTCCTCTCATCCTCCTCCTCCTCCTCCTCCTCCTCCTCCTCCTCCTCCTCCTCCTCTTCCCCATCATCCTCCTCCTCCTCCTCCTCCTCCTCCTCATCATCATCATCATCATCATCATCATCATCATCATCATCTTCCTCTTCCTCTTCCTCTTCCTCTTCCTCTTCCTTCCTCATCCTCCTCATCATCCTCATCCTCATCCTCATCCTCATCCTCCTCTTTCGTTTTCTCTTCCCCCTCTTCCTCTCATGATCATCGCGATATACGCGATATAGCAAGGGAGCGCGCAGTCACCAGAGACTAAAGTTTCCTCACCCAGGCACTCGCAGCGGGAAGTGCCGGGACATGCGATGCGCATACAGGGGATTGTTGCATTGAGCACGGTAGCGTTTGTGACCTCATGAGCCCGGATCCATAATTTTTTGACGAGGGGTCGCGGACTCGGGAGCGAGGATCCATGTTGCTATAGATGAGTACAGAAATTCTCCCAGGCAGCACATGGCAGTGTGCCATGCCTCAATGTCCTGGGGGGGGCACGGTGGCGCATTACTTCTCTCCACAAGACGTCCCCGCCCGCCCCCGCGAGGGGTGCATGAAGCGCAAGAGCGTGTGGGACGGTTATTGCGAGTCGCAGGACGCCCAGATGATCTTCGTCGCCGGCAAGGTGAGCGCGCTCCAGGTGCCGCTGGGAAGGGGCGGCGGATGTGAGGGAGGAGTGAGGGGGAAGAGGCAGGGCAGTTGACGGAAGACGGAGACGAGGAGGAGGAGAAGGAGGAGAAGGAGGAGGCGGAGGGAGGGGGGAGGGAAGGAACATGAATGGAGAGGAGAAGGAGGGAGAGAGGAAGGGAGGGAGGGAGCACAAGACAAGAGGAGGTGGAGAAAAGTGAGGCAGAAATAAGGAGGAGGAGGAGGAGGAGGGGGAATGAAGCAAGGCAGGGGCACAGGCACCCGTGCGGGGGGAAAACCGACTCGGGTGAGCTGGCCCGAAGGCGCTGCGACGTGCATCACATCTGAAGCCGAAGCCAAAGCGGAAGTGCACGGGAAAGAGCACAGTCGGCCCTGATTAGTAGGTCGACCCTGCCAGCTCAAGGGTGCCCTTGTGTCCCGTGCCTCGCGACGCGTGCCTTCTTACACTCCTGTGGCGATGTGGCCCTCGGAAGGGTCTTGTGTCCTCTCACGTGTCCTCTCCAATCAAGTCCGACTCCTGTGGCGATGTGGCCCTCGGAAGGGTCTTGTGTCCTCTCGCGTGTCCTCTCCAATCGAGTCCGACTGTAGGGCCTGCCCTGCAGGCTCGGTTCATAGTACGTCGTGAAGCGGTGCTGCAGCCTCCCCTGAGCACGGGCCCACCTGGAGCAGTAGCCAAACAGGTCGGATCTGCACCCAGGAATCGAGCTAAACGGTGTTTTGGCAATTTCGTGGACCGTTTTCGTTTTGATTTCGTTTTGCAGCAAATGTGGAACAAAGACAGAGCTAGGGATGACGAAAACAAAACGAAAACGGAAAGCACTGTTTAAGTCGAGCCCTGTTTGCACCTTCATGCATTGCTGAACTCCGGGCGAGTTTCGGCACTGTCATTTTGCCGCCGCCACCTCGTCAGGAGGAGGAGGAGGGATGAAAGGCGGAGGGAGGTGGAGAAGTGGGAGGAGGAGGAGACAGAGGAGGAGAAAGAGGGGGAGAATGGAAGACGGGCAGGGAGACGAAGCGCGCTTTGGGTGCGGGAGGCAGGCGAAGGGGAAGGAGGAGCTGGGGGGAGGATGCGGGGGAAGGGCGAGACCTCCAGCCTCTCAGATGGGGTCCGAGTAGATGGGGTCAGCAGAACGTGCCGCATCGCCGGTGCGTGCGGCTCGATGTGGAGTCCGATTATCTCCACACCGACGGCGTCGATTCATCGCAGACGTCGCCGATGCACGGGCGATGCATTGGCGATGCATCGGCGATGCGGCGCGATGCTCCGACCCCATTCACTGGGACCCGAGTTGGGAAGCCTCCAAGGGAGGAGGAGGAGGAGGAGGAGGAGGAGGAGCAGGAGGAGGAGGGGGAGGGGGAGGAGGAGGAGTTCAGACTGGATGTCTCCAGAACCGCGTGCTGTGTCCTTGTCTCGAACGGAGCCATGCTTTTCCTCTCGCCTCATCCCCCCTCCCCTCTCCCTCCTCCCCGCTCGCGTTTCCCGCCGTCCTCATCGCGCCCCATGATGGGTTGCTTCTTGTCTTCTCTCGCCAAACTAGGGCGCTACCAGTCGTGCAGTCGTCAACGCTTTCCTTAGCTCCATGTCCAGCGGACCTGCGCCACTCGTATGCACAACTTGACATGTCGCCCTCCTTGGGTGGTGCCAGGCGCGCCTGTGTCGGCAATTCACTTGAGGAGGAAAGACGAAAAGGGGGAGGGGAAGGAGAAGCCTTCACTCCCCCGGCTATTCCTCATGCCCTTTCCTCCCCACCCCTCGTTCTGCATCCCTGGAAACGGCCACCAACTCCCAGGAAAATTCAGAAACCAACGCACTCCATTCTGAGAACCTGGCCTGTCATCATCGGCATCACCACCACCATCCTCATCATCGTCATCATCATCCTTGCCATCATCATCATCATCATCATCATCATCATCATCATCATCATCATCATCATCATCATCATCATCATCATCATCAGATGATGAATCAGCATCATCTTGATCATCATCCTCAGCATCAGCATCAGCATCAGCATCAGCATCATCAGTCCCCAGAGGAGCACCCCCAGAAGCGGGGTGTCGGACCAAAGCGCCCCCTGGCACAGGCGGGGCGCACCCCGGGCCTCCGGGATCCAAGAGCCCCCACGCTCGGGCGTTCCTTCCCGGGCGGCTGCCAGGTCCCGCTGACTCCTCCCCCAGGGCGGTGCGGGAGCTCGCTCCCCGCCCTCGGCTCGGCGGTCCATCTCCCATTTTTCTCGGCCCCCCCCTCCCTCTCCTCCTCCGCCTCTTCCAACTCCTCTCCTCTCCTCCCTCCTCTTTTTCCTCCTCCTCCTCCTCCTCCTCCTCTCCTCCTCCTCCTCCTACCTCCTCCTCCTCTCCTCCTCCTCCTCCTCCCCTCTCTCCTCCCCTCCTCCCTTCTCCTTCCTCCTCCTCCTCCTCCTCCTCCTCCTCCTTCCTCCTCCTCCTGCCTCTTCCCTCCTCCTCCTCCTCGCTCTCCTCCTCCTCCTCCTCGCTCCTCCTCCTCCTCCGCCTCCTGTTCCTCCTTCTCCTCCTCCTCCTCCCCCTCCGCTTCTCCTCTACGTCCCTCCTCCTCCCTCTCCTCCTCCCTTTCTCCCTCCCTCCTCCCTCCTCATCTCCTCCTCCTCCTCCTCCTCCTCCTCCTCCTCCTCCTCCTCCTCCTCCTCCTACTCCTCCTCCTCCTCCTCTCCTCCTCCTCCTCCTCCCCTTCTCCTCGTTCCTCCTCCTCCTCCTCCTCCTCCTCCTCCTCCTCCTCCTCCTCCTCCTCCTAATAATTGTCCACTCCTCCTCCTTTTACTCCTCCTCCGCCCGGCCTCCTCCTCCTCCTCCCTCCTTCTCCTCCTCCACTCCTCCCCCTCAGTCCTCCCCCTCCGCCCTCCTCCCTCCTCCCTCCTCCATCCCCCTCTCCCTCCTCCCTCCCTCCTCCTTCTCCTCCTCCCTCCTCACCGTCTTCCCTCCTCTCCCCCCCCCCCGCCCCTCCCTCCTCCCCCTCCCTCCTCCATCACCCATCCCCATCCGTCCTCCTCCCCCTCCCTCCTCCGTCCCTCCCTCCTCCTCCTCCGCCATCTCTCCCCCCTCCCTCCTCCTCCGCCTCCATCCCCCTCCTCCTTTCGCCATCCGCCACCTCTCTTCCTCCCTCCTCTCCTCCCTCACCCAATATCTTCCCTCCTCCCTCCTCCTCCTCCTCCTCTCCTCCTCCTCCTCCTCCTCCTCCTCCTCCTCCTCCTCCTCCTCCTCCTCGGGGTCCAGAAGCTTGTTCCTGGGTTCTCTTGGGGCGAGCGGGCGCCCCTGCCCTCTCCCGTGCTGCCCGGGGTGCCGCAGGCCCTTTTTCTGCTTCTCCCCTTCGCGGGAGCGGTGCCGAGCGGGGCGGGCCCTTCGCTGGCCCCTGGGGGCTCGGCGGGCCGCCGCGCAGCGAGCGGCGGCGCCCCGCCGCGCGGCGAGCGGCGCGGGGCAGGCCGAGCCTCAGCCGCGGCATCCGCGGGGGCCCTGCCACACAATGCATCATCGTCACCGTCGCCATCATCATCACCATCTCCAGCATCATCCACATCATCATCATCACCATCTCCATCTCCATCAGCATCATCAACATCATCAGCAGCAGCATCATCGTCACCGCCGCCCTCCCAATCCCTTTGCCCTGAGGGGAGGGAAGATCTGGTCTTCGTCGGCGGCCAGACCACAATTCCACCTTGCCTCCTTTGCCTTCTCAGTTGTCTTCACTCGTCATTCTCCCCTACTCCCACCCGCTCTTCCTCATATGAGGGGGAGGATGTGGGTTTCGTCGGCAGCGGGTCCCGCTGGGCTCGTCTCGGTGACAGCCTGTGTCAGATCCACCTTGAGCAGCCTCTTCTTCATTATCTTCACCCTTTCTCCCAATCCGGCTGAAGTCGCCCACTGGGGGACTCGACCCCGCTGCGGAGGAAGAGACGCTCCATCGCCAGGATCGGTTGGCCGCCGGGGCCATCCCAACATGACAAAAACCGAGCTGGTTTCACGCACGCTGCCCCGACATGCAAAGGCGAAGCGGAACGAAAGAGCGCGTTCTGTGAGGACGCTTGGAAGCGCCGGCGGGGTTCAACGGGGGGGGTTTGGCCCTGAATTGCAGGGTGGGGGGGTCGAACGGGGGGGGGGTCTTTCTTTTAGGCGGGGCGAACCAGGGGTAGGCCCTTGAATTGCAACGGGGGGAGCGGGGAGTTCGAACGGGGGGGGGGGGCGGCCGCCCCCCATCAGTTGTGAGGGGAGG